>CAUYRT010085610.1:0-28739 GCA_963574885.1 Lepilemur ruficaudatus | reverse complement strand
TGTACAAAAACAATTTTTAATTAGTTGAGTGTGGTGCCATATGCCTTAAGTCCCAGCTACTCAGGAGGCTGAAGTGGGAGGATTGCTTGAGCCTAGGAATTGGAGGCTGCAGTGAGCTATGACTGTGCCACTGCACTCCAGCCTGGGTGACAGAGTGAGACCTTGTCTCTAAAATAAATAGGAAACTGTTGTATAATAGGTATTTTCATTTACTGGATAAAAACATTGCTAGCCTGTAATTAGAGTGTAAGTTATTTAGAGCATATTTTAAAAGTTGTTTACTTTATAAAATGAAGACTAGATAATTTCAAAATGCAGAGATTTATGAAACTTTTGCTTTGAGATTTCACAGAAACTTGTAAAATCAAAAATTATTCCCTATTTATTCCATCAACATTTTCTACAGGGAATAAAATATAAAAACCCATTTTTCTTTTTAGCCTAACACATAACATTTTAAAACATTTTTTAAGGATACTATTTATGAGTACCTAAAGTAGCTTTCAGCCTCCCTCTCTCTGCCCCTGTGTCTTGCTCGTAGTATAGCAAGAATTCCACTGAAAGAGTTTGGCTGCTGATTGGGTTATCTAAAAGGAGCACAATTTCCCATATGCCTAAGCATTTTATTTTTATTATTAAGATAATTTTATGGGGTGAGGGGCATAAACATTAATTTAGGCATTGCTCTTCAAAATTAAGTATTACGCTACCATAGGTCTACAAACAATTTATTTTTAAAAACCTTCCCTTCTCAACAAACACTTGCTATTGCTTCTTTTAGCTCTTGGAGCTAAAAGAGGGAAAATCTAAGTAGGAGTATGGGAAGGGAAGCACTGACCATAACCAAATTTAAAAACATGAAGTAATTATTTCAGCAGAAGGCAAGCTACAGGGGACCAAGACCTCAGGGAAGTTATAGTCTTGAGTGTTTCTCCTAGTCACCATAAGTATGACTCAGCATTTGGAATAAAACTATGTTTACTGTCTTCCAGATTGCTGGTGTCAAATAACTTTGGTGCCACCTAACTTTTTTCTCCAGTGCCTAAGAAAACTTCAGGGTAGTCATGGGTTTTCACCCTTGTGTGGCTTCAAAAATCTGAAAAGCTTTCCCCTTTTCATTCATTCCTGTCTTACCAAAGCCTAAGTTTGTCCAACATTCATTTATTTTGTTTTTGTACTGTTCTCAGGCGAATTTAGGTTGTCCCCTATATTCTAGTGTAACAAAATGAGTGAGAAGTTCTTCCTTTCCCAAGCCTGGAGCTTAGGCTACCTGCTACTGAAACACCTTAAATCCAACTGCAAGTGGGTGAACTGTTCCCACCATGGGGGAACCTTCCATGGATAATTCTACCATGCACTTTAAATGACCATCCACCACACGCCTAGGGCCACCTATTTTAGTCCCTGCCTATTTCTGGAGAAAAACAGATATTCCCCATGGCCAAGTAAGTGTTCATTGGTTACCAAAGCTCGTAATAAAATTTATGGAATATTAGAATTGAATGAGACCATAAATGTCAACCCTACACTTTTATTTTATAAATGATAAACCACGCCCAGAGGTATTAAGTGACTTACCTAACATTACAATGTTAGCTAATCATGGAGCCAAGACTAAAATGAGAAACTGCTTAGAATAGAGAACACTGTGTGGACTTCAAATCCATCCTCTTATAAGTTCATCTACCATGGCCTGGTTCTCTAGCTTTTCAAAACCTTGGTATCCTCTTCAGTGAGAGATGCTAATAGCAAAAATTCCCATAGTGTTTACTTTGTGCCAGGCAAAGGCTTAACAAGGTCCACATAATTTTTGTTTTTTTATTTTTTTTGAGACAGAGTCTCACTCTGTCACCCTGGGTAGAGTGCGGTGGCGTCATTGTAGCTCACAGCAACCTCAAACTCCTAGGCTAACGGGATCTTCCTGCCTCAGCCTCCCGAGTAGCTGGGACCACAGGCACATGCCACGATGCCTGGCTAATTTTTCTATTTTTAGTAGAGATGGGATCTTGCTCTTGCTCAGGCTGATCTCAAACTCCTGAGCTTGAGCAATCCTCCCGCCTCGGCCTCCCAGAGTGCTAGGGTACATGCAATTTTTAATCCTCAAAATAACTCTAAGAATATTTTGGTTTTTGGTTTTATTTTGTTTCATTTTGACAAATGAGAAAATTGAGGTACAAAACTATTAAGTAACATGTGCAAGACAACACAACTTGTAAATGACCAAACTGGGTTTGAATGGAATAATACAGGGGTCCCCAACCTATGGTGAGTTGTATAATTATTTCATCATACATTACAACATAATAGTAATAGAAATAAAGTGCACAATAAATGTGATTCACTTGAATCATGCTGAAACCATCCCCCCTGGCCCCCATCAGCGGAAAATTATCATCCATGAAAACAGTCCCTGGTGCCAAAAAGGTTGGGGACTGCTGGAATAATAATGTAAATAATATATAATATATGTAAATAATATATGTAAATATAATAATAATAATATACGTAAAATGCCTGGCATGTAGACTGTCAATAAAAGAATCACCAATGTCAGTACCTTTCCCTAAACCACAGGCATCCTGACTCTTGGTCCAATATCCTGCTAAGACACTTTGTTCTGAGGTTCGTATGTTCACATATTTTTCTCCATCCTTTAACTTTAGTGCAGTTTAACTAGTTTACATGAATTAGAAAGTGCTGTATGCACCTATTATAATCTCATCCATTGTTAACAATAGTTGCAAACACTAAGAAGCTAACCCAAAATTAAACAAAGACTGCAAGTTTACTACTCACAAGTAAAAAACTAAAACAGAGTTTCTAAAAGATTAACAATGCTGCCCAGGAAGAATCTTAAATCCTTGAGTAGGACTGTACCAATCACTCTGGGATTTTAAGATTAGAATAGCTCATTTGGTCGGTCTCCACCTACTTGTTACATGAATTCCTAACAGCAGAGTTATAGGCATCTAAAAATATTCAACAGAAAATCTTCCCACGTCAGTGATTCTCAGACAGGATCAAGAATGAGGTGAAAATATACGATCCTTGAAAAGATGAAATAAAAATACTAAATATATTTTTAAATGGGTACTTTAAGTTTTATTTCTGCTTTATAAAAACTGTGAAAGTATTCTTAAAATGAATGTCTAAAGCATCAATATAAAGTGGCACCAAGAAACTTACTTAGATTTAGAGGTCTTGAGGGTGAAGGAAATGTGTACTCCTGCCCTAGACAGGCATCCACTCTGTCCTAGGACAGGGCAGCACTGAAAACAAGCTTTTGCAAATGTCGATGATGGAAACTGAATAATGTTGCCTCTGGAGCATAGCCTCCTATTTAATAGCAGCAGGAAGATGTGGCTAAGTAGAAATGTCCCAAGAAACTCATGCAGAGAACATGAATAGGTATTAAGTTCTGATGTGGGAGCGGAAACAAAATGAAGAATTAGGCTCTTCTTAGTAAAGCTAGTTATCACCCCCGTGAAAGATGATAAACTTTGAGCTGAGCTCAGAGTAAACAGCTCGAGAAACTGGAGATTTGTTCAGTTCCACATTCTGCATACCTGTTATATAACCTGGAAATGGCTTAAATCTCAGCAGTCAATGCTTAAAATAAACCTGACACTGTTTGTAATGTTATAATGTGATTCTTTTAAAAAAAAATGAATGAATGTGAACAGCAAAAATAATAATAGCAATGGACAGGATTTATGTCTGTACAAGATTGGCTTTAAAGTGAGGATGTCGTATCCTAATTCAGTAGCCTTGAAACCTGTAGGCATTGACCTAATTTCTGCTAAGCCAAGAGGAAAGTGTTTTACACACAGGGAGTACAGGCCAGAGAGTAACAGGTGCTGTTCCTTCCGCAAATACCTTGGCCTCAGAAGCAGATCTTCTTTCCTCCTCTACTAGCAAAATTATTGTACAAAGCCTAAAAATGAAAGACAGAGAAGCAGAGAATCTTTGTTCTGTTACCCCTGGATTCCAAATTGAAATTCATTTTTGAAAGAGCTCTTTAGGGAAGGCATAAAACAGAAAAAGAGAATGGTTCAATGTAACATTTATCAAGGAGAAATTTTACAATTTAATGGAGAGTCTATTATTTTAAAATTCTCTAGACTGCACTGTAAATAAATAATCCTGTTCCCTTCCCGCCTAACTCAACTCTGGCTGAGTTTCTGAGAATGACACAACTTGATATACGATAAGAAGGTAGAAACTAGTGTCACGGCATCTAAAATACTTTTTTCTAGTAAATTTAGTTATTTATTTTTCCTTCAGTTATCAGATGGAAAAGGGTTCAAATGTACCTTTATCAAAACATGTACTAAACTTACAGTAACGTGCATTCTTAAAATATCTTTCAATAGTTAAATGTGAAGCAAGGCAATTTTTCTTGAGCATGTGCTCTTCACTATAACTCGGTCCTCTCGTAGTTTTGAAAAAGAGCAAAAGTACCGCCCTCACAAAGGTGGCCTTCCTAAAGTGGGTTTCAGAGTGCTGGAGGTTGAAATTCTAGTTTTTGCACCATTATGCTCACCCTAGATACAGTTTTTTTTCCTGTTCTTGTGCTAGGTGAAAAGCAAATTGTGTCCAGGCTAATGAAAGCTAAAGCAAAGATGGAAAAGCTGTACAGTGGTAGGCTGAATAATGGCCTTCCAAAAGATATTCACATCCTGATCCTGGGCAGCTGTCAATGTTACCACATACGGTGGGGGAGAAGGAATTTGCAGGTGTGAATAAGGATCCTGAGTTGGAGAAATTTTTATCCTGCATTATTGGTGTGGGCCTTAAATGCAACCACGTGTATCCTTAAAAGAGAAAAGTAATAGAGAGATTGCACACAGAAGAGTAGAACACAAAGTGACCAGGGAATCAGAGATTGGGGTAATGCAGACAAGCCAAGAAATGCCAGCAGCCACCAGAAGCTGGAAGAAACACAGAATGGATTTTCCCTAGAGCCTTGAGAGGGAGTGCAGCCCTGCCCACCCCTTAATTTCAGCCCAGTTATGCTGATTTTGGACTTCTGGCCTCCAGAACAGTGAGCCACTAAATTTCTGTTGCTTTAACCACTAAGTGTGTGACAATTTGTTACGGCAGCAATAGGAAACCAATACAGCTTCCTCTATTTATTTCCATTTAGCACTGATGCCTGTCTTTCCTGAGCTAGATCTTCAGTACATCACTGACATTTATGGGGTGTTTTACATTCAGGATCCCAACACAATTTACAACCATTTTAATGGGTTCAATTTTCTACCCATTGGGATATTCAAGCAATACCAGAGCCTTGTAAAATTTGAAAGATGCCTGGACCATTTTTAAAATATTTTTTTGAGATTCCTAATAAGTAAAGAAATGTCAAAACAAGGTTGAAAAAAATCATAGCATAATTTTGAGGTTTAAAATTAGCCAAGTAATTCTTAGCAAAAGGAATATTTCAGTAACTGTCCCTTTAGCCTCATTTAGAGATAAGAGCAGAATTTTAAATGTGGGTTCTGTGGTAGACAAATTACTGCATCACCCAGATCCTCGTTCAAGTAGAACTTATTTCTCCAGCTGCTGAAACCATCTCTAGCAAGTGGTCTTCAGCAGTTAACTCCTTCAGAATTTCCTGGGACTGCAGGGCTGCCTCATTCAAGATCATTCCTGTGCTAGGCTAGTCCTTACCCTGTGTTTGAATGAGTCAGGGCTATAAAGACTCAGGTAGATGATTGGGAAATAACTTTGATAGGGCATATATGCTCCAGAACTTTCTCAGGGGATGATTGAGGCTTTGTTGCAACTACATTCCAATTTCATTTCTCCCTCTGCCCAATTCTGCTTCTGCCCTCTTCCTTGCAGAAGTACTAACCCTGGTAAGTCACCTGCATGTCATATTCCATCTCAGTATCTGCCTATCTGCATCAGAGCCCTTCGTAAATGTAAGGCCCAGGTAACAAAAACTCTTGACTACCATAGAATTTTAAATTCTTTCTTCCTCCGTGTTCTGATTTCGCCACTGGGATTGTACCTTTCTGCCCAGTTCAAATGAAAAACCATTCCCTAGAGTTGGCAGCCTCTATCGTCTGTTCTACATAAGGGACACAAAGCTTCTCTGAACCACGTATAGTTCAGGAATATGAGATGCTGAAATCTTCCTCACACCCTACCTTCTTTCAGGTGTTTCTAACTTAGTGTTCCTAACTTCAGTCATTTGGTGGATATTTGCCCCGCACTATTCTATTGTTTGAAGGATACAGGAGTACATGATTTTATCACATACTTCAGACTGTAGCTCATAGTACACTTTAGGTCAAGGCTCATGTATATTTCCCTGGCAAGGCAAAATTAGTTCATCACACTATCGTAAAACAAATAAGGAGTGGTGGGTAGAGTCTATGGCGAATTGGACAAAGTATGACACATCCAATAGCGTTGACCCATCTACTACCTTAACCTGGTGTCAAACTGCATAACCAACCAGGACAACCAGATGTTATATACCTCCTTAGGTGTCATAATATGAAGTCCACACCATCACCTCTGAATTATTTTTGTCCCAAATATTTAACCTGAGTTAATTATGCCTTTAGGTCTGAATTCTAGCTGACAAGACAATTTACTCTTTCTGTTCAACAAAACAGTGTCACAGAAAAAAAGAAAGGTGGGGAGCATTAGGGGAGAAGCCTGATCTAGAGTTAAAGGGACTTATGAGACATTACCAAATACAGTGCACATATTTTAACTGAATCCCAGCTCGAAATGGAAGTCAATGTGAATGACATTTTGGGGATGATGGGGGAATTTGAATATGGATTGAGTAAGATGGCATCAAGAAATTACAATTTTTTTCCAGATAATAATATTGCAGTTACGTAGGAAACTGTCTTTATTTTTAGAAATGCATGCTAAAGTATTTGGGGATAAAGTAACATATCTATATTAAGATGGTTCAGCAAAAATATAAATGTATAGATACAGGTATTTAATCATAATAAACATGGCAAAATATTAACAGTTGTTGAATCTAGAGGTAGATAAATAGATATTTACCTCTCTTTCTAATTTACAGTAAGCTTTAAAATTTTCATAGTCAAAATTTTTAGCATAAATAAAAGTAGTAGCCTCAACAAAGCTCTTGTTTTGTTGTAAGGGAATTAGGCCCAGTGTTACTAGATACTCTGAATTTTTAAAATAAACAGAAATTCTGGGTTTTTTCATAAGATAGCTATTTCAATGTCAAGAAAATAATAGCAGCCAAATCTTTAAAAAGGCAAAAAAAAAACACACCCCAAAATCAAAAAACTCTGTGCAGCTCTGATACAATGCATTTGGATGTTGAAGCTGACCTCTAGGTTTCTGTTAATAATTTACCACCTCTAATTTAGGTCCTTTGCATCTTAAACTGTTTGCTTATGCTTTGGTTCTCTGACCCTCCATCCCTGATTTTCTTCTTTCTCACAGTGATATCTGCCTAACTTAATCTCTCTCTCTTTCCCTGACTGGCCTCTGCCACTTTGCCGTGTCACTGAGCATTGAGCAGTTGGAGGATAATGTGAGAAGTAATCAGACCATGGATTTGTGTGAAGTATCAGATGATTTAACAAACTGAGAATTGTTTAATAATTATCATAGGGCACTAAACACTATCCTAATGATCTAAAACAGTTATTAAACCTCCCTGCTTAAGATTATTAAATTGCAACATCTGTCTTCAGGAAGCATTTCCATTGCATGTAATATTTGCAAAACATTTACAACTGCTTTTAGTTATATCTCATACCCTACGATAGGTTTATAGTTTTTTTCCTTACTTAATGGCTGAGAACATTAGACGTGGAGTCCTGAAGGTAACTGGAGTCCTTCATATAAGAAGGTATTAGACCTCAGCAAGCTTCCCGGATGACAGGCTGCTGTTTATCCAACTGCGCCCGTTCTCTCCAGCCCTTGTTTGCTTTATTAGCTAATTACCAGGCTGCATATTCAACCCAGGTTCCAACTATATTAAGGGCTATTTACTAGCTAAAATCAATACCGTTTCGATTAGCCACCTGGCGTGGCTTTTGGTAACTAAGCATTATTTGGGCTTCACTGCTTCTACTCCATCAGGGAGATAGGAAAGTGCTTTGTTTTGATTTTTTACACTTAGTGGCGACTGCTCTTAGCGGTAGGAGATAAAGGGCAGTGGAGACCAGCTTTGCCATGGCAGAGCCAGGGAACAAATACATAATATTTACTGCACAAGGAATCGGGGGATAAAATGGAATAACAAACACTGATTTTAGTATTTTAAAATTCTTTTTCAATGAGATAAATTTCTTTGGACAGATGTTTGGTGCTGCAGGAACTGTATTAGCCCTAAAAATACCAATATGAGTAAAATACATTGCCCAACTGAGTCAAGTTGGAAAGAACAGCATTCAAACAATACTTACCATAAAACAGTAAAAAGTAGATGTGGAACAGAGTTTTGAGATAGCATGGCAAGGGAATGATTCATTCTTTCTAGAAAGAAAAATGTCATAAAGGCCTTTTAGTCAGTAGTGGTGCTAATGGTGGTAAAAATCAACCAAAAAGGTCCTTTTTAACATAGATATTTTATTATAGAAATAATTCATGTTTGTTTTGGAAATATGAAAACATATAGATAAAAGAGAAAAAAAACTTACAATCCCACGATTTGGGTCACAATTAACCACTGTTAATAGCTTGCTATAAACATTTTTGGAGTGTTTTCTATGATATATATGCACAGCTTTTAAAAATAATAAAAACCAAAAAAATGAGCTTTGAATCAGATCTTTGAAAACCAGGTCTTGTCACTTACAATCTCTATGACTTTGGACAACCTGCTTAATCTCTCTGGGCATCAGTTTCCTCATCTATAATATATGGGTAATGATACCTGCCTCAGTGGATTGCTATAAAGATTTATGAGATGATAGAGGTAACTGTTCTAGAACAATCCCTGGGGCATAGAAAGCACTCAACATATTCATTCATTGAACAAATATTTATTAAGAGCTCTCCATTTTAAGTTCTCCATTTTAGTTCACATCAGTGAACTAAGTATGGTATTTATTTTTAATATTATCATTATTATCAATATAATGTTTATGAATCCTTTCTTTTAACAAAATATTGAGAACCTATTTCTATGATAATAAATGTGGACCTATACTGTCTTTTTTACTGGCTGTATAGTATTTTAATGGAAAGATATACCCAAATTTATTCAGCCAGTTGCCTGTTCAAGAACCTACAAAGACAGCTTCCAGTTTGTATTGTAGATAACATTACTTTGAATATCTTTGTATCCTTGCCAAATTGATTCTTAAGGATATATTCTTTAAGTGGAATTATTGAGTCAACAATGAACATTTTAAAAACTTTTTAACACCTGTTGCTAGCTTGCCCAAGGAAAGCTTTCAGGAGGAGGAATACTAAAGCAGGGTGTTGGAGGACAAGCAGGAAAAAGGCAGGAAGAAAAGTGAGAGGAAAATATCAACAGGAAGGAGTCATTAACTGCAAGTTGTTCCTAGTTCATATTCTAAACCAAGGCATCTTTTGGACTAAGTAGGACCAGTAGTCTCAAAAGAGACCTTTGGAGGTAACCAAAGGTTACCTCCAAGATATCCTTTATCCTAAGATAAAGGATATAAAGGATGAGGGTTGGAATTTTTACTTTTTCATTCAATTCTGTAAAGAGGTAGAGCACTTGAAATGCTAGCATGCACATTTTCATGATCCACACACCACACAGACAGAACTTCCAAGTAAGGCAAACCACTATTGCTTTTTTTTTTTTTTAGACAGAGTCTTCCTCTGTCTCCCCAGGTAGAGTGCAGTGTTGTCATTGTAGCTCACTGAAACCTCAAACGCCTGGGCTCAAGGGATCCTCCTGCCTCAGACTCTGGAGTAGCTGGAACTATAGGAGCGCATCACGATGCCCAGCTAATTTTTTCTATATTTAGTAGAGACCGGGTTTCACTCTTGCTCAGGCTGGTCTCGAATTCCTGAATTCAAGCAATCCTCTCACCTCAGCCTCTCAGAGTGCTAGGATTACAGGCCTGAGCCGCTGCCCCCAGCCAACCACTGTTGCTTCTTAGCCCACTCTTCCAAAACCTACTCAATTCTCTCTGCCCAAAAGGAAAAGTACAGAACAACATGCTACTTAATGCAAAGTTGTTGTTTTTAATTTAATGTATATAAAAATAATCTTAAAACATTGTATAAAAATACTTTTTTCTGGGAGTAAAGGGTACCTATGTAGATTTTGACTGTGGGAAAAAAAAACACTGGGGACTAAGACTCTGCATTCTAATGCACACCCCCAGCTAATTTAAATGTGGATAGTCCTCAGACTATGCCAAGTTGAACAACTTGTTTAGACCCTTGCTACTCAAAGGATGGTTCCTGTATAATTAACAAAAGCATCACTCGGGTGCTTATTAGAAATGCAGAATCTCAGGCTTTACAGCAGACCCTCTATATAGAATCTGCAGTTTAGCAAGTTTGCTGGATAATTTATATGCACAGTAAGTTTGGATAAAGCCTATTCTGTAGGTTAACTGTCAATAAACAATCTGTGAATAGATCCAACATAGGAGAAAATATCTCATAAAAAGTAAAATTCCCATCCATTTGTTTTTTGGGGGAACTAGAATCCACATAGCACTGTGTACTGAGAATGTACAGCAAGGAACCTTGTATCTCAAATTCTTTCTAGCACCACTTTAGTAATCGGAAAGAAAAAAATTCCCAGAAGGATAAACCTGTGGCATATAAAACTCATTCACTAACATTCCAGGAAAGGTAATGAGGAAAAATGAGATCTAAATGATTTATTAATAGTTCTCTAAGGCTGGGTGCAGTGGCTCCCGCCTGTAATCCTAGCACTCTGGGAGGCTGAGGCGGGAGGATCACTCAAGGTCAGGAGTTTGAAACCAGCCTGAGCAAGAGTGAGACCCTGTCTCTACTAAAAATAGAAAGAAAGTAATTGGCCAACTAAAAATATATAGAAAAAATTAGCCAGTCATGGTGGCTCATGCCTGCAGTCCCAGCTACTTGGGAGGCTGAGGCAGGAGGATCGCTTGAGCCCAGGAGTTTGAGGTTGCTGTGAGCTAGGCTGACGCCACGGCACTCTAGCCCAGGCAACATAGACTCTGTCTCAAAAAAAAAAAAAAAAATAGTTCTCTAGTTTCCCTCTTCTGCTTATACATCAATTTCCAACTCTTTTCTAGGTATAAATGACTTTATGGGAGGTTGCGGCAAAAAGAAAAAAAGAAAAATTGAGTAGCTCAAAGTATAATCAATAGATGTTAAATGAAATAAAATTAGTTTGGGTTTTATATCTCTTGTCAGATTCTATTGACCAGCCTTTTAAATTGTAAAATTATGCAGATGAAGCTAAAAGCAAATAGGAGAAATCATGGGCCTTTATTTGGCACTACTAGTTGATATTTTAAGAGGTGCATAATTGGTAGACATACATCCTATAGAGATACATATTTCATTGCATTAGCCTCTTAGAGGAATCTGGCTGTAGATAACTACCTTTGTAATCCAATCTGAACATTTGTGAGGATGTCAAATGTTTCATTAAATAGTATTTCAGATAAGTACGGTGGGACTTAAAATAAATCCAATGGGAAAAATACATGTTGGACCAAGTGAAATTTTTGTATCCTACAGTTTTCTGTACTTAGAGAAAAGAAAAATTTCAAAGTTTGTTAGACCTAAAAAATGCAATGTAACTTCAGTTGGCTTCATCTTCTAAGTTTTATTTTAAGTAAGGGTGTAGTTGGTTTTGAATAAGAAAAAAAAAGGACACAGAATTAACCATAGGTCATTTATAAATTTTTGATTGGTAGTCCAAATTATATGTCTTGAAGCTGATTTCACTATAAAAATACTTAGGTAAAAATTTTAGGAAATAGTAGAAGACCAGTCTCCCTCTCTAGTAAATGCAAATTTAGCCACATAATGTCTCTTGGATCTTGTTCTTGTTGATGAAAAGGAGGATAATGACGATAAAAGAAAACAAAAGAGATGAAAAAAAGCAGAAAGGAAAATATGGGGAGGAGAAGAGATCCAGATCAGATCTGTCAATAAGAAGGCTTTATATTACTCAGACAAATAAATCTAAAGCCAACAGGAACAGGAACAACAAGAAAAACAACTGGAATGCTGAATCTTTTCTCCTTAAAACTAGAAAAATGCTATTTCTTCTCGAAACTAAGCTTCACTATCAGTTATAATGGTTTATAGTCCATTTGGCTGGTCAGAGAGAATGAGTAGAAATCTCTTGGTTGCCATTTTATGACTCATGGTATATTATTTCTCAAACTTGTAATATTTGTACCTGCCTCTTACTATTTTTGGCCCTTTGTTATTAATGTAACATTTTTCTTCAAATCAACTTCCTTTTAAAAAAATCTAATTTCTTCCTAAGAAATAATTTCCAGGAATTATACTTTAATATAAATAAAATAAATTAAAATTTCAAAATGCCTGTATGCCACCTAAAAGCATCTTACGAACCCACATGTTTGGAAAATCCCGACATAATAGATATTCAATAAATATTTGGTAAATTAAGGAACAAATTTTAATTTATTTTTAGCAGCTTATTTAGGAACTTGAATACACAAGATACAAATGAAAAATCACTGCTGATTCATTAAGACTTTGCCCCAAATCATCAAATCAACCATAATTTGTTTCTTCTGACCTATGTTTAATTGTAATAATCAAAGTTTTAGAGTTTACCTAATAACTGGCATTAATCAAATAATATTTTGTAACTTTTCAGTGATCCTTTTTATTGATCACTTACCTTGCAAAGAATGAGATCAAAAAAAAAGTAGAAAGTGATCCAAAATCAGACTCTTCTGAATAGAATTGATCAATTCACCCTTCAGTGAACACCTATCATGTGAGGGGCATTGTGCTAGTATTCTGAAAATGCAAAGATAAAGAAGACTTAATCTTGAATTCAAATTGCTTAAAATGTCATGAGGAAACCAGGAAGTTAAACCAACAAATGCAATTCGGGGTGATAAATGTTATGACAGGTATGTTTCAGTGCCACAGGAGTACACAGGAAACCAGGGTACAATCTGAGATCAAATAAAAAAAAAAAAAAGGAGTACAGAGGAGTGATTGACCAACAAACAGTGCCTGAGGACAGCCAAGGTGAGGCTTTAGAGGAGTCAGGTAGCCAAGGTCCAGAACCTGGAATCTTAATGGGCACTAAAGAATCATTTTAAAAATACATGAATAAGTGAAGGAATAGAGTCAAATGTTAACCACTTGGATAAACAGGAAAAAAAAAAAATCAATCCGGATTTTACCTGTCTGTCCAGTATGCCAGGTTAATGAATTTGAACTATAAAATAAAATTGTGATACAAGCTTTAGGAGACTTTGAAATATTGCAATTTGGTTTTAAACCATGAATCTTTACATATTCATTTAAGTACGGTTTTTCATTTTCCAATGTGATTTCAAAGGATGAGTTATTTCAACTCTTATATGTAATAAGTTGAGATTATTGGGAAAAGTATAAGATTGGGTGGAAGAAAACCACTGATCCAATGCCAGCTCTGTCAATAACAGGCTGTGTTGGTCAAGCCACAGCCTCTCTGGGCCTAAATTATTCTCAACTTTGAAGCTCTACTTGCAAAATATATTCAGAGTCTAACCACTTCTCACAATGTCACTGCTACCATCTTGGTTCCACCCGTCAGCATCGTTTGCATGAGTTATTGAAATAACCTCTTAACTTGACTCACTGCCCTTTCTTGCGCCTATTTGCTCTGTTCTCAACTCAGCAGCCAGAGTACACTTGTGAAGTAACATTGGGCCATTTCTCTGCTCAAATCTTCCGATGGCTTCCCATACCATCCAGAGCAAAAGCCAAAGTCCTTACCATGGCCAACACCTTCACACCTGTCCTCATCTCCCATCACTTTCCCACTCCTTCATTTCATTTCAACCACAGGACATCCTTGCTGCTTCTTTAAAAAGCACTGTCTACACTTCAGTGACTTTGGATTTCTGCACTTGATATTCTCTCTGTCTAGAATACTCTTCCCCCCTTTTCTGTAGGTTTAAACGGAATGTCACTTCCTCAATGAGGCCTTCTCTTGCCACCATGTTTATTTCAGTCCCTCACCAACATTTTCTAACCCCCTTGTCTGCTCTGTTATTTCTCTCCATAGCACTTATTGTGATCTAGCATACTACACATTTTATCTTATTTATTGTGTCTATTGTCAATCTCCCTGTATTAGAATGTTAGTGCCACAAGAGCAGGGATTTTTGTCTGTTTTGTTCACTGATGTGTCATCAGTGACTAGAAGACTGCCTGGTACATAAAAGTCCTCAATGCAATATTAAAAAATGACTAAAATAGCTAATGAAAAGTAAGGAATTTGAATTAGACTCCCTTCCTGTTCTATTCTTCCACAGTTGAATATAGCATATGTCATTATATTGTCTAAAAGACAGAGGAAATAAGAGTACATTAATTCATCATAACAGCATTTCTGAATCAAGTTAGATTATGTAATACCTTTATGTCCTTATTTAACAACATACATTAAACATCTATTTATCCCTTCTTGGACTGTCATTGTAATTTAGAATATATATGGAATTATTAATGGCATCCCCCATTTTTTAAATGTAAATAGTACTGATATCATAATCATTTAAAAAGCAAGTATTCATTAAAATAATGCTAGTACTAAATATCTTTTGAAAAAATTTTAGAATTCATCCAGTTTAAATGTAAAAAGTTGATTCCTTTTTTACTAAAGTTCACCAATAATATCATGCTGCTAAAGCCATTGAAATGTCACAGAGCTACCAAGCTAGAAAGTAACAATAGCTTTTCCATCAAGCACATAAATATCTAAGCTTTTCAGCATCCAAATATTTCTTAGGATAGAAACACATCTGGATATATCTATAAGAAGCATTACAGACCCTTTCAAATAATTGACCTATTCTTTAAATTTTAATGTGAATGTTTGACCTCACATTGATTCTCTGTCCTGTGCTTCAGCATTAATTATCACAAAACTGGTAGGTTTAGCTTTCAGTTTATATATAAAATTTGAAGAATTAAAAAATATAGGTTGGTAGTCAGTTACATGTTTTTCTGTTCAACAAAAATACTCTGCTTTGAACATGAATTTTGAAAGCAGTTTCACTTAGAACACTAAAATAGGAATAGATTGATGACATATGTTGTCTATTTGTATTCCAAATTTAAATATAACAGCAAGAATAACATCAAGACCCTATCTTTCAATTATAAGAAAAATTAAACTTTGTCCCCAAGTGATTTGTGCATTTGCATCAACTCTTCTTAATTTAACATTAAAATTACTTTAGCAGAAGTGACTGAATTTTTGAAGCAAACTAAATCCAATTGAATACTCTACTTATTCATTAATTGTGCTGAGCACATAAATCATTTTATCCATATTCACCACACTCCCATGGAAGGAGATGCAGGACTTTAGAATTACAAAACCTGTGTTTGAGTCCCAGTTCTGCCTCTTTAAAAGATTACTTTTATTTTTCTAAGCCACAGTTTCTTCACCAGTAAAATGGGGAAATGCTACCCATCACACAGAGTTGTTACGAAGAAAAATGCCTATAAAGGTACTTTGTGACCAAAAATATGCTACAAATATAAAGGGCCATTATGATTATTACTTTCAATATCACCCTTACCAAGATAACCCCAAAAAGAATAAGCAAAGATTATGAAATATTGATGAAATAAAGAGTTGTCATTTTTGCAAGCTCAGGGAAAATATATTTCGGCTACTAATGTAGTTTCTTCTCTCAGTTTTACAATTAATTGCCCTCAGAACATGTTGCTCATCTTAAGCTGGTTACAAGCAATTTTTCCAATATTGGTTTTTATTTATTATATTCATAGCTAACATTTATTGAACTAAGCTTAGAATGTGCTAGTAGACACTGTGGAAGAGCTTTATGTGCATTAGTCCATTTAACTCTCAAAACAACCCTATGAGGTAGATACAATTGTATGCCCATTTTACCAAGAATAAAACTGAGTCAGAGAGGTTAAATCCCCTGCCCAAGATCACAGAACTAGTAAGAGATGGGGAGGATTCGAACCTTGACAGTCTGACCAGATCCTGTACTCTCAATCATTATACCATACTACAAGTTTTTCATACAGTTGTCTGCGGGTACTTTCTAAGGCTGACTGATAAATCCTACCTCTTTGTTATTCAATACTGTAGTAGAATCTTTGTGTAGTTCTCAAATGACTCTGGCAAGCACTTTCACTCAGAATGGTAAATTGAGCCAAGGAAACATCTTAGTATCTGAGTAAAGTTGGTTTTTCTGGCAGGCATATATTCCTAAAGCCGATGAAGGATTCTGTAGGAAGAATTCTTATCAATGATTCAACCACTTTAAATGCTATTTTAGTAAGATGTATTGGTTCTGTAATATACGATCTTAGAGTCAGAATATGGCAATTATTTTTAGAATTTCTTACCCTTCTGAAGAACAACTTTAGTTTTAATGACCCTTAAGGTCATAGCAGAAGACATCTTATTAGCTTGATGTCTTCTAGCTATTTGGTGCTACAGGAAAATCTGCTGGAAGTTTTCACTGCTGCATTGTTTAATATGGAGAATTTCTATGACTAAAAAGTTGTAGAAATCAAGCACAGAGTAAGTCTATCACGGCGCATAGATCAAGGGACAAGGATCTGAGCTCTGGAGTCAGAATTCCAATCCTGTACTTAGCTTTTTGAAAGATTTTAAGCAAGCTGCTTAAGCCCTTGTTTTCTCATTTGTTAACTAAAAACTTTCTAGTTTATGGTAATTACTTTGCTGTTAGTTCAAGTTAAAGTCTAATTTCTTATAAACACTGTATGTAGAATTATTTATTTTTACCAACCATATTTTTTTCTCCCATAACATAGAATTCATTTTAGAAGTGTAAAAAAATCACATTAAATTGGAAATAATTTCTCTATATTAGACAGTAAGTGAATTGACCCAATGGAACATTCCTTTCACTAGTGCAATATCCTTTTGGAGTAAATATTGTGTATATGTAATAGAAGAAAGGGAAGGAGTGAAGAGGTCTCCAAGTAACTAATAGCAGTGTTAACCTTTTAAGCATAAAATTAAGATAAGGTGGTCATTAATCTTCAGGATCAAAACAAAGTCAAATGGTATATGATTTTGCAATGCCACACTTTGCAGTACATAAGTAAAAAATAAAAAATAAAGACAAATGTGTTAATGGTTCAACCAAAGTTAAGTCTGGAAGTTTCTAACAGAATATCTTATACGTTATCTACATCTTCACTGCTAGGATGACTCATATCCTGAATGGAACAAGATCAAGGCATTTATAAACAACTCAAAAGGCAGATTAGCATGTGCTTTATATTAATATTACTATACTAGCATATACTTAGGGAAAACTAACTCTGGCAAAAGTGCTGAGGGGGCACTAAGTTGTACAAAACTTTGCCTTGATCCTACTCTCTAGACCAATGGCATCCAGTCTGGGGCCTTAGGAGCTTTGCTGAACTGAGCCTAGAAAGCACTGGGTTGAAGGAGAAAAATGGCCAAAAGAAGAGGCACTAAGAAGCAAGGAAATTGGAAATCATTTGCACAAGAGCAGATCAAGAGCAAGTCTGGGGACCACAAGGAAGAGGGACAACAGAAGACACATCAAAAGAGCCAGAATTTTGGAGCAGAGACTCTATAGAGTGCTGACAGGAGCAAGTGGGCTAGTTTGAATGTAGGGAAAGTAGATCTTCCCATGATCCTCTATTAATATATATAATTACAATGGACTGAATTTTTGTGCCCCCCCTCCCAAATTCATATGTTGAAATCCTAACTCTTGATGTGATGGTATCAGGAGGTGGGGCTTCTAGGAGGTGATTAGGTCATGAGAGTGAAGCCCTCATGAATGGGATTAGCGCCCTCATAAAAGGGACCCTGGAGAGCTCCCTTGCTCTCTCCCTGCCATAAGAGGATATAAAAGGACAGCAGGCCCTCAGGAGAGCCTGGCCATACCGTCACCCTGGTCTCAGAGCTCCAGCCTTCAGAATTGTAACAAATGTTGTTTGTAAACTGCCCAGTCCATGGCACTTTGTTATATCAGCCCAAACTAATACAATAATTTATCATGAATATTCTCTAGTTGTAGATAAGTAAAGATGTTTGAAAGAGAATCACCCTTGGAAGCGGAGGCTTCACTTGCTGCTTCACAGTATTTAGCGTACATTGCACATTCTGAATGCAACCTACAAACAGCTGTCTGGCCATCCAGTGATTTTAATAATCTCGAATATATGTAGCAAAAGCAATCTCCTAAGCAAGAAGCAGAAGAGTGAGAATCAGCTATAACTTTGCCAAAGCTGTTAATATATAGAAAGAAAAAAAATGTGTCTCTGCAAAGGAGTTAGGGATACTTTCATAATGAGTGAGGCATACTTTAGCTATGTGAAGTCCATCCAAGGGTGAGGAGGGGCTGGCCCAGAGACTCTGTTCAATTTCTGTGTCTGGGATAGATATCTGTTAGGAAGATGGAAACACTAGGTATTTTATATACAAATGCCATTAAACATTTAAATTTACAATGAATTTCCCAAGCTCTAACTTCATGTTCACTAAACTCTTTCAGATTAGAGCCTAACTTCCCTTCTACCTTGACCATAAAAAGAAAAATACACTGGCCAGGTATAGATAACAATGCAGGTCCAGGACAAGAGTATAGTTAGAATTGGAAAACAAATCATTGTCTTTCCTGTTTAATGTGCATCTGTCTCAGAAAGATGGTTTTATTCTGGTGTGCCAACAAATGAAATTTCTGAGCTTGCAATACTGAGGACCAAACCATGAGCTGTGAAAGTCACCAAGGAAAATGTGACATGGTGAATACTCTTGGAAAATACCTAGCCCTACTTTGACCTTGAGACCTGTCTCCATCAAATGTCAAACTAATGACTAGTAATTACTCCCTGAATTAAAGATATTCTGGTAATTTAATTATTTTTAAAAGTAAATTGTATTGTTTATTATTTATTACAAAAGTAATACCTGTATATATTTTAAAAATGTGGATAAACAAAATCCCCAAATTTAAAATTGTCTATAGTAATAATTAATAATTACTGGGACCTCAGTATGGCCTAAGAACTCTTCCAAGTACTTAAATATATAAACTCATTTATTTTTCAAAACAACCCAGTAAGGTTGGAATTACTATTATCCCTACCTAATAGATGAAATATCTAAGGCCAAAAGTTTAAGTACCTGCTAAAGCTCCCACAGCTGGTAAATGGCAGCATTTGTACTTACCCACATACCATACTGCCCCCATTATCCCTTCTCACTCAGTCTTTTCCTATAATTAGATACATTATTTTCCTTGTAAAAATGTGATTATACTATATATGCGTTTTCATGTGAGCCTTTCTTTCCCCGCACAATAAACCATGAAGCTATTTAGAAAGCAAGATCTAGCCGTGAGGTACGCTCATGGGTTACTAGAGTATCTCTGCTTCTATGCCCTTTAGGTGATGAAACTAAGGGAAAACATTTCTTGGAGGATTTTTTTCTTTCTTTAGAGACAGTTCTCACTACGTTGTGCAGGCAAACTCCTGGGCTCAAGGGATTCTCCCACCTCAGCCTCCTGAATACCTGGGCTCAAGCCACTGTGCCCAGCTGGGAAAACTTTTTTTAAAACATAATTTTGTAGTGGTAGCCTCCAGTTCAGATTCAGTAACACAGAGTTCTTCCTCATATTTCCGCAATCTGTATTTTTTTATCTCCCTCTCCAAAGTAAGAAATGTAGTACCACAAAGCATCAGTATAGTACTCATCTACTCTGTACTACAGTACACATGAAATAGGTTCAGAACACAATACTACTATTCATGACACACCTACCCTGTAAAGTTCAAGAATTTCTTGCAATTTTCCCCCTTAACAATATTTGACTCAGTAGTCAAATTACTGTGTTCAAATTTACTTGAGTTAATTCTTTTATGAAAAGCTATTTTTAAAACAGTGGTAGTCAATTACTTCACTCTCTATAAGACTTTCTTAAAAAGCTGCACTGTAACTCATTCAGGGAACTAGTACATTATTAAATTATTTAAATTCTTTTATTAAGCTCCCTTAAATTAAATCTCTGGTAACCAGGATGTTAACTTTGGAGAAGAGTTCATTTATGTAATTCAGTTCTCTCTTCTAGTTATTTATGTTGAATTGTTTCATGACTTTCTAGTATTATTAAAGTACTATTGTGTCTAGCTTTATGTTGCTTAAATTATAGGAACTAACTAAGCCAAGAACTAATATTAAGAATGAAGTTAATATTATTAATAAACAAATAAAACTATAGGCCTGGTGCAGTGGCTCACACCTATAATTCTAGCACTCTGAGAGGCTGAGGCAGGAGGATTGCTTGAGGCCAGGAATTCGAGATCAGCCTGAGCAAGAGTGTTTCTACCAAAATGGAAAAATTAGCTGGGCATGGTGGGAGGTGCCTGTAGTCCCAGCTACTTGAGAGGCTGAGGCAGAAGGATTGCTTGAACCCGGGAGTTTGAGATTGCAATGAGCTATGATGATGCCAGTGCACTCTAGCTCAGGCGACAGCAAGATCCTGTTTCAAAAAAAGAAAAAAAAATTAAGCCTATAGCATTCCAATTGCTGAGTTTCTTCCTCTTGATAACCTACTGTATTCGTTTCCTAGGGCTGCCCTTACAAAGCATTGTGTGGCTTAGACGATAGAAATTTATCAGCTCGGTTCTGCAAGCCATAGGTCCAAGATCAAGGTGTTTTGACAGGGGTGGGTAACCTGCAGCCTTAAGGCTACATGTAACTTTCTACGTCCTTAAGTCTGGTCTTTTGACTGAATCTAAATTTTACAGAACAAATCCTTTTTTTTTTTTTGAGACAGAGTCTCGCTGTGCTGCCCGGGCTAGAGTGAATGCCGTGGCATCAGCCTAGCTCACAGCAATCTCAAACTCCTTGGCTCAAGCAATCCTACTGCCTCAGCCTCCAGAGTAGCTGGGACCACAGGCATGTGCCACCATGCCCAGCTAATTTTTTCTATATATTTTTAGTTGGCCAATTAATTTCTTTCTATTTATAGTAGAGACGAGGTCTCGCTGTTGCTCAGGCTGGTTTCGAACTCCTGACCTTGAGCGATCCACCCGCCTTGGCCTCCCAGAGTGCTAGGATTACAGGCGTGAGCCATCGTGCCTGGCCCAGAACAAATCCTTTTAATAATATTAAAAGGGGTGCAGCAGAGAAAGATGAAGCTTTTCTTGCCTTCTTTGGTGCTTAAAAACAAACAGTATTGAAATCAGAAGGCTGCAGGTTCCATGAATTTTGGGGGGACACAATTCAACTCATAACAACTGATAAATAAAACAAAATTGACATGTTTTTTAAGATAATTTTGGGGTAATTTGACAACGTTTGAATATGGTTTGCTCAGTGCTATCTTTTCTAGGATACGAAAAAAAGAAAGAGGTATCAATATTATTTTTAAACATTTCTATACTTCTGTTGCAGTTTTCTACCAAATAAATTATTATTAATAAACATATTGATTATTATTTGTTACTTTGCATATTCAATTCTTAATGTTGACCAAATATAAACATAGACTTTATAGCCAATATTGTATTTAAAACTATTGAAAACCAATCAAACAAACAAAACAACTTCATAAAAGTTACTCCGACCACAAGGACAATGTATTAGGAAGACATGAAGAGCTACAGAAAATACAAATAGTATATATTTAAGAGCTAAATTTTGACAGAGACTAGAAATATTGCAAGAGCTCAAAAAAGGGGACTATAAACAAGGCTTTTTAACATACAAATGCTTTAAAAAATCAATAAAAATATGAGAACTGTTCTAGTAAACAGAGTCCATCAAAAGGGGACTGATTAAATTATGATCTAGGAAATGGGGAAGAGAAGAATACTAGAATGAAAGGAGAATTTTACTTTTGATTTTAAACCTTTCTGTGCTGTTAGCATTTTTATACTATGTGTGCTTTACTTTTTGTCATTTTTTCAGTTGGGAGGAACTCATTCATTTGTAGAGTTGAGTTAACCAAACTCCTCTGTTCACCACACATTGTTATCATTAGGACACAGACTCTCTGTCATTTTGTTCCCATATTTATTCACTTTTTTCCCCATATCCTTATTTCATTCCGTTTGCCTCCTCATAAGCCATCGTTGTAGTGTATTTAACATTCCTCCTTTTGTTTATATGTGATCTTCCAAAACATGTATTGTATTGTGTGCACAATTTTAAACTTATATCAATTGTGTTGTCATATCTCATTTTGTAGCTTACAGTTTTCACTAGGTACCATGTTTTTAAGAGCATCCACGTTGCTCTGTGATACATCTAATCTGCTCCTTCTGTGTGCTGCATACAAGTTCCTGGTGCACATCATCATGATTTGCCTGTCACTGTCCTGGAGGACAGTGAGGTTGCTTCCACAAGTAACACTACCATGAACATCCTAGTACACATCTCTGCATTGATCTGCATAAGAATTTATTTGCAATAAACACCCAAATAGAAATGTTAGGTCATAGTTTATATGTAAATTTAATTTTCCCCTAGCTGTGTCAGCTTCTGGTCCAGATGGCTGTCCACATACCCACCAACAGTGCACAAGGGGCACACGTCCCCGTGCCCCTACCCACACTTGGCATTGTCCAGCTTTATAATGTTTTCTAGTCTAGTAGGTGTAAACTGACATCTCCTTTTTATTTCTTTGGAAATGTTTATAAAATTTAATGAAAAAATATCTTCTCCATCCAAATCTATTCCCTTTAATCTTGCTAAAACTTTTTTTTTTTTTTTTTTTTTTTTTTGTTGCAGAACCCACCTGAACAACTGCCTAAATATGCTTCCTGCAGAGAGGTGTGTGCTGGGGTGAGGGGAGGAAATCTGAAGCCATACTCTTATCTGCAGGTCTGGGAAGCCCCAGAGGAGGATCTCCCATAGGGGCCACATTGGGAAGATCCAGGGCCACTGCTGAGAGGCCAGTCCTGCTGAGGACCACAAATGGACCAGGCATGCCCACACCTGGCCCTCCCCATGGGCCGCCTTTTCTTTAGAAATCTGTTTCTGGGAAGACTGGTCTTGGTGCCCGCCCCAGCCTCCCTCCAGCCAGAGTTGGGGGTGCCGCGATGGGGCTGCCGATGTTCAAGCCTCTGCTCCCAATCCCCTAAGAGACTGCAGTGGGCAGGAAGCAGAGCCTAGCAGTCCTGAATCAATCTGTGGCAAGGCTAATGGTCAGGAGCAGACGTTTTGCTCTAGAAGACCTTTACTTTCTGTAGTTTGTGATTTTTTTTCTGGTTTTGCAATATTTTCTTCATAAAAATCTCCTTTTTACCATCTCCATGGCTTCCCAGACTACTGCAGTAGCCCCTCCAACCTACACGAATCAACATCCGCCGACACCAACAGAGATGCTCCTTCGTCCCAGGACAGGTCTGTAGCCTTACAACAACCCTGCAAAGGGAGTGAGTTTATTCTCAATTTACAGATGAGGACTCTGTACCTTAGAGACTAAGCTACTTGCCCAAGGCCACACAGTGGTAAGGAACAGAGTCCCCAAAGCAGGGTCTGCCCGTTGTTCTGAACTCCTCCATAAGGTCCCTGGAGCCACCTCTATGAATCACAGATGTGAGCAAAACACTCCCTGGTTTAAAAACCTGCAAAAGCTCCCCATAGCATACCTTGCCCTACCCAAACTTTGCCCAGCAGCCAAGATTTTTCCGAGACAGGCTGCCACCTGCCTTTCTGAACTCTTCCCTTCACCCTGCCCTAGAAGCCAGTGCTTCTCAAACTGTATCTGCATATGAATCACTTGGGGAGCTTGTTAAATGCAGGTTCCAATTCAATTAATCTGAGGTGGAACCTGAAGGTCTGCATTTCTAACAATCTCCCAGATGATGCTGCCACGACCTCTTTCAGCACTGCATGTTTACAGCTTACTCAAACTTGTGTACTTTCTCTGCAACCTCAGCCTTATCATATTGCAAAACAATATAAAAAGTTCACAGATTATTAGTGCTGAGAAGAATCTTGGTGATCTACAATGCTCTCATTTTACACTCAAGGAAACTGAGACCTAGAGAAAATAAATGACTCACCTAATACGGAAGGGATCATAAGGGCAGAACCAGAACTGATAAGCAGCAAAGCGCAGGGTGGAAGAGGCAGAGCTTTGAAGCCACACAGAAAAAGGAAAATAAAAGATAATTGCAATAGTTGAGTAAGGCTTCCTGGGTGCAGAAAAAGCTGCAATTACCCTTTGAAAGATGCACAGAGAAGAAGGGGCAATGAATGTTGTGAAGGGAGAAAGCAACCAGAACGGAGCCATCGTCATAGGAATATGCATGCTGTGTTTTTTGCATGACAGAGAGCAGCAAGAATGTAGGACCGTAATATGTAAAATGGGACTGGAACTTGGGAAGTCTGGAGAGTCTGGCTGGGACCAGCCAGATAATTTGCAGGGCCCAGTGCAAGATGAAAAGGCATGGCCACCTGCTCAAGCATTAAGAATTACAACATGGTCACAGCAGAGGATCAAACAAGTGCAAGGCCCATGAAGGCTCATGAGTCCTATGCAGGTTTAGAAAATATGGCTGGAATTAGGATCCACTAAGGTTTGAGAGCAAAAGAGTAATATAATGAAAGCAATATTTTTTTTAAAAAGACTTGTATGGGTACAAATTTTGTATATGTATCAAAATTTAAAATGTACTCACTCTTTGACTTAGCAATTCCACTTCTAGGAATTTATCCTGCAGGTGTTCTGATACATAAGCTAAACGGCATTCATTCAAGGTATTCACTGCAGCATTGTTCCTACTAGCAAAAGATCAGAAACAGCCTAAATGTTCTCTGCTAAGGAACTGGTTCAGGTAATTACGGTACCTCCATGCAATGGACTTTCTCACCGTCCTCATGCACCTTACAATCATAGCTGGATTCTTCACTTCCATACCTTGATTCTAATCCTTAGAAAACTTGGCTTTGGGGCACTATTTGTGATTGTGAGATAGAAAAAATAATGTTTTAATTCTTGGATGATAAAGAGCAGTTTTAAAAATGTACATGGAGCCCTTAAAAAGAAAGAAGTAGCTCTATGTGTACTTAGAAGAAAATTTTCCAAGATGTATTTTTCTGTAGGGAAAAGAAAAGGCTTTGAACACAACAGGATGTATAGCATGTACCATTTGTGCTTAAAAACAAATTGCAACATTTGTATCTACATAGAAATATCTGTGGAGAGAAACACAAGAAACTGATAATGATGGTTCAGGTAATTATGGTACTGGTGCACCTGCAGGAAAGGAAACCCAGGAACTGGGGTGGAGGGGAATGAAGACATACTTTTCAATGCATACTCTCTCTCTCTCTTTTTTTTCTTTTTCGGAGACAGGGTCTTATTCTGTCACCCCAGCTAGAGTGCAGTGGGGTCATCATAGCTCATTGCAATCTCAAACTCCTGGACTCAAGTGATCCTCCTGCCTCAGCTTCCCAAGTAGCTGGGACTACAGGTGTGTGCCACCATGCCCAGCTAATTTTTCCTTTTTGGTAGAGACAGCGTTTCACTCTTGCTCAGGCTGGTCTCGAACTCCTGACCTCAAGCAATATTCCTGCCTTGGCCTCCAAGAGTGTTAGGATTACAAGCGTGGGCCCCCATGCCTGGCCCTCTTTAAGTTCTAATTCACCATCCCTCCCTTCTCCCAGCTGTCCTCACATTTCCTCACCTAGGAAATTCTTCATCCTGCCATTCCTCCTTCAGCTCCAGTTCCCCAAGTCTCAGAGCTGCTCCTAGTTCTGCTGTTTCTGCATTCTCCCTGATGCAGAAGAAAAGATTAAGGGAACTGGGTAGTAATAGGTGGAGATATTGGAGTGAAGAACAGTAATTCAGGTAAATAAGGTACAGAGGGTGGGCCTTAAAAGGAACTCAGATCTCTCGTCTCCTATAGAGATGTTTCTCCCTCCTTCACTATTAGCTAGCAGCAGATTACCTACCTACCACTGGGTTTAGGAGCAGAGGAAGGATGTAAAGCTAGTCATATTTACCTCTATGGCTGTTGCTCCACCTACAAAGTAGGGCTGAACGATGTCCCACATTACAATTGGCTAGAACCCAGACAGACCCACCCAGCTATCCCTGGGCAAGGTTGGGAAAGATGGCACCTCGTCAGGCCTGCCTTTCCTCCACCATGCTGGGGAGTGGCTGGGGGAAAACAGCATAAGTGGAGGGGTAGGGGAAGAAGGTAAGGAGAAAGATTTGCCGGGAAGGAGAACCTGGACCTAAATTCAGTTCTGGGTCCTCTTTCCTGATGGCCATTCTGGATGGTGAAGGTTGGAGAATAACATACAGATTTATCAGATATGAAATATAGAAACTTCCTTTATTTTTAAACTAGGGAATTATCCTGGAATCCCATTCCCCAGTTCCATACCACACTGATATTTTCTACCTAGAGCCACCCCCATTCCTTCTCTGCAAATTCATTCTCTTACAGTCTTGTCTCCTGGAGGAACCCCTGAGATTTGACCTAGTGAGAGCTGAATGGTGGGAAGTCCCTTAAGACTATTTATTCACTCCGTCTCCAATCAAGTGGGCCAAGATCTTACTTACCCAAGATCTAATGTCTTTTTTCCTGCCTCCTGTACAGTTCCCATCTTCACAAGTCCTCCTGTCTTCTTCTTTAAACAGAGTTGTTAGGAAGCTGGTTGTTCCAGCCCCCTACACTCCTTTACCCCTTTTCTGTCTCAGCTATTGTTGCTCTTGCCTCCAAGGAGGAGTGAGGTGTGGAAGGGAGGTAACCTCATCTTCAAACAGGTTTTGCCACCTCCCCTCCCAAGGAGCAGGTTTGCCCAAAAGAAAAACCCTGCCTCCCATGAGGGGGCGGGTTTGGGGGAGGAGAGTGCATTTCCTAGGGTGGCTAGTCTTGGGTGAGTCTGGGAAAATAATTTGTTCTCCTTTCCAGATTCCTTATAACCTTGTGAAAGCTGCTCTTTTAAAAGAAGGAAAAAAAAAAAAAAAAGCAACAGTAGAAACACTTTGGTTGTAAGACTATCTTGGGTCTACTTTTCAAGCATAAGCAAAACTAGGGAGACAGATGTATAAGGAAGGTTCTGGGAGAAGAAATAAACTAAAGGAAAAGCTGAAGATGAGGGGAGATAGAAACCTGTTGCTCCTTATTCCCAAAAGCAGTTGACAGAGGAAGATACTAGGTATAGCAGGAAGAAGGGAGATGAATCTTTAGGAAGCTAAAACAATTAGCAGAGGCAAAGGCTTGATTATAGTTGTAAAAAAGACACTAATACCCTAAACAGGAAAAAAAGTATTTAATACTTTAACAAAATGCAAAATAAAGTACCCAAGTTACAAAACATAAATTCCTTTGGTTGGTTCAGTGATCACACCACTATTTTTTACCTTCCAAATGGCTACAGATATATCCTCAAAGTGAAGTCAGACTGTCCCCCTTATACTGGAAGATGTCATGCCAAAACCATCACATACCCCACTGTTCAGTGAAATTGTTGGCAACTTACATGGAATAGAGCTGTGGGGTACAAAAAGGGGGAATGGATTTGTCTGAAAAAAAAAAAAAAGGGAGACGCTACACATGCAGAACAAGTCAGTGGGAGGGAGCTCTCTGCTGGGCCACTACGGTATGAATCATACCCCTATACATGCTACATAAGGCTGAGTCCCTTGGTACAATCACACATAAATACAGACAATCCAGTGACCCTGAACACTGCCAGGGAAAACAGAAGAAAAAATACAGAGAAGCAGAGGAGAGAAAGAATGGCAGCAAGAGGCAGATCACAGAATACCAGCGCACATCTAGTATAAACTCTGTTTTACAGATGGGTAAAATGAGACCCAGGATAGTGAAGTGCCTTGCCAAAAGACATAGAGTTCGTGGCAGTATTGAATTCCATGCTTCCTTTTAATATGAGCAAGAACAGAAAGAACAGAAAGAGATGGACAAGAAATTGATAGATCTGCCAAGGGAGGGGACAGACCCAGGGCTCTCATCGCAGTTCTGCTGTCTTTGGGGAAGAACACCTGGGGTCTTAAGGCCTTCCTGGGTGCCACCTGAACTCTTAAGAATCAGGGGTCTTCAGGGTCTCTTTAAGGTTCCTGTTGGCTCTGGGACAGAGGGATCCAAAGGAACAGAGAGCCAGGCCACTTGATCAGGACAGAAGACAATGGCCTCCAATCTGCTCCCAAAGAGGACCTGAAACAGTCACAATAAGCTCAGAATAGAAATTCAGCCATCTCTGAATCAAACGCCATCACCTAACGGGGGCTGAAAGAAGAGTCATGGAGCTGGAAATCACCCAAAGGCTGAAAACTGGATTAAGAATTTCCAAGCCCACTCTCTTTTCTGTCTCGCTTGAAGCAGGTATTCAATAAATACTTGAAAAAATGAATACATGGAGACAATTGATGAATGTTTGGTTTCATGACAGATATTAGTTCTGTTCAAGATCTTTACTGAGGGCACTTTTGGGGTCTACATTCTTTTTGCCCCACTCTGCTGGGACTGTGGATATACTACATTGTGCCCCTGGCAAATGAAATACAGGGAAGTCAGTGCAGATTTAAATTAAATTAAATTAAATTAAATTAAAT
>CAUYRT010085609.1:0-16450 GCA_963574885.1 Lepilemur ruficaudatus | reverse complement strand
TCTTGTCATGGAAAAAGGAAAAATACATACATAACTCAATCTTCTTGATTTTTTTCACAGTAGTGAATATAAGTCCCCAAATAAAATTCAGTAAATTACCTGCCACAGTAGTTAAGATTTTCTCTTCCCTTTGGGAGTCTGATAAACTTTTTATTGCTGTTTAATTGAGAATAGAGTTAATCCAATAGATTCAGCAGTTACTACTTTTTCCTTTTAAGTTTTGTTGAAATCTTCATATTCTCTCTCTCTCTCTCTCTCTCTCTCTCTCTCTCTCTCTCTGTCTCTGTCTCTAGTATGTATGTGTGTTTGTACATGCAAGCTATGTGATAGTTTTGTTTAGTTTTGGCTTTTCTGTAGAAAGTAAAGTTCAGGAATGTTCAAGAGGTGAAATACTATTCAGACAATGACAGGAGTTTATCCCTTCTGAACTCAGAGTAAAAATCATCTGGTCTCAATCTATGGCTATGTTCTCCTTCGTGACTTCCCTGGGTTCTCCTCTGAATTCTTCTTTCCTGAAGGAAAAAATAATAATAACTTCGAAATTAGGTCAATAGAGTATGAACAACACACCAAAGTCTTTATCTGATTGACTACATGCTTTACCTGTCACTCTGAGAAAAAGGAACATGGTGATAACAGGTGCATAATATAGAACAAATATGTGGTGAAAAAGCACTTGAGATAGTGAAACAAGCAAGTCACAAAATGGTGTGTGTACTGTGCTGTCAATTGTATCAAACAGGCAGGCTACTGAAGAAGACTAGAAGATAATATGCAAAATGAAGACAGCGATTGTGATGAGATGTTGGAATTGTAGTAGATGCTTCCTCCTACTTCTCAAGTTTTTTGTAAGATTAAAATAAAAAAAAAATAAAAAAAGGGAACACAATGGAGGGGAAAGATTAAGGACTTTAGAGCCAGCTTTAACTCAGCTCAGATTTAAGTCTTGTCCCATGTTATAATTGTGGCCTTCCATGTCTTAGCTAGTTTAGTACCTCTGAGCTTCATTTGCTTTTCTGTAAACCTAGAATAATAGCAAACATATTGCATAGTTCTTATGAAGATGAGAAATTGAGATAACATTATCTGCGCCTATAAGATATTAAGTGTCTAATAAATAAAAATGTGTAACTATTGGTATCATAATTATTTCATTCTACTATGCACACATCAAAGAAACACGTAAAATATTTGACGCATGTATCGCCTGTGAAATCTGTGCAGAGGAAAAAGTTTTCTACCAGAACTCCATTAGAGAACAGGAGAAATCTTGTCATATTAGTTAAGAGTTCAGATGGAATCTGAGAAGGGTTCCTTTCTCTATCAAATCTGCAAAAATGTACTGAGCACAGCTACATAACAAGCATGTACTCGATGGCATACGGCGTGCTAAGACAGATAAAGCACAGCCCCTGGCTTCCAATAGCTCCCTGTCTAGTGAGACATGCACATTTGCTCACAAATAACCACAGGACAAAAAAGAAAAATATTACAGAGGAGAACTAACATTTTTTGACATCTTATTTTGTTCCAAGCATTATGTTAAGCAATTTACATAGAAGTATATACCATGATCACTGGTTTGCCAAGGCCCAGAAAGGCTATGCAAATTCTCTAAAGTCATATAGGTAGAGAGCCATGGTGCTGGGTGCTAACGCCAAAGAAACTGAGGTCAAAGACAAACCTTGTCAATATAAGAAGGTAGAGAACAAAGAAATTAATTTCATCTCAGGGGAGATTGAATGGGGAAGAGAAGACTGAGGGGAGAAAAAACCTTTTAGTTGGGTCGTTGAAGAATGGAGTGGATTTTGATTAAATTATTTCCATTACAAGTGGAAGGGGCAGCGTGAAGAGAGGTGGGGAGGCCTGAGAATGTAGAGCTCCACTAAACCATAGAATCTGGTGTGGTTTGTTTCCAGCATCCATAGAGGAGAGAGTAGGGGTGCAACTGGCCCCATAAATTCCAAGCTGTCATGTGAGTCAGTTCATACATTTTATTTCTGAAGGAACAATCAGAATTAATGGCACTCTTCTTGGAAACATTCTAGATCTTTCACAACTGAAATGAAATTTAGAAATTCAATCTGCAGAATGACAAGATGAGAAAAAATAAAGGAAATATCTTCTTAGCTGAAAAAAAGGAAAAACATTTTTTCGAAAATCTTAAGTACAAGAGAATTTATTCTGAATTCTTCAAAATAGAAACCCATATACCAGAAAGATATATTTATTTCTTGGTGTGTGCAAGAGGTTGAATGTTGTCTATCCAAAATTCTTGCTCACTCAGAACCTAGGAATGCAACTTTATTTGGAAATAGGGTCTTTGCAGATGTAGTTACAATGAAGTCATTAGGGTGAGCCCTAAATCCAATGACTAGTGCTTTTACAAAAAGGCCATGTGAAGACGCAGGGATACAAACTGAGGGAAGATGGCTACGTGAAGGTGGAGGCAGAAATCGGAATGATGCATTTGCAAACCAAGGAACCCAAAGGATTTCTAACAACCACCAGAAGCTAGGAAGAGGCAAGGAATAATTCTTCTCTAGAACCTTTAGAGGGAGCAGGGCCCTCCTGAAACCTTGATTTCAGATTTCTACTCTCCAGAAATGTGAAAGAATACATTTCTGTTGTTTAAGCCACCCAATTGTGGTATTCTCTTATGGCAGCCCTAGCAAACTAATACAATGGGCAATTGAAAATCTCAAGTGATCCATTACAAAACAAATTTGGTCATAATATGACAGTTTTAGTCAGGATTAGTAGAATTTAGAAACCTTGGGAAGGTCATGGACTTTATGAAGACAGGTGCTACAAAGCTCCAAGCAGCTGTCCATTGGAAGCAGCACAAAAATGTGGATTTAGTAAATAGAGTTTTCTCATTATTTTTGTATGCTAGAACTTCTGCATTTGTTTTCTAATAGTAGACTCTAAGATCAGACAAAAGTAAGAAAAAAATATAGTTACTATTCTCTCTCTTTCTCTGTCCACTCATCTAACCATCAATCCATCCATCCATTCATCCATCTGCATAATATGGAATTAAATCAGATGCCAGTGACATCGAATCTACAGGCAGCCATGAAACCAACAGAGTCAATGCCCAGGAAAAAAGAAAATCACCTTAAAGAAAGATTTTGACCAACCAGAAATTAGACACATTTTCTCAAATAGGGTCCCATATTGAGAAAGTTTATGTGTTGCTGTAACTGATGAAATTATAAACATGTCCATGTGGAAAAGGGCCCGAGGGAGGGAAAAACAATAAGCCAGGCATTTTATAATGAGAACCATGCCAAACAGAAGAGCTTCAAAGTCCTGTGAAACTCTGGAACTCTCTTGGGCTAGAATCCTATGTCTCACCAACTTTCTTTCACTTCATCTGCCAGTGCCTCTTCTTTCCCAGCTACAAATTCACAGTCAGGCAGTGTCAGTGTGTGCGGTGTGTTGCAGTGAAAATGCAAACACATTTTCTATAATGAACATATGGGAGACTCCAGTTGAAAAGTGTTCCGATTCTATCCGAAGCATGTTATTGGCTAGGACTGCAGAGAAGCAGGCAGCAGACGGAATCAGGAAGCATGGAGGCAGGAAAGGAAGGAGGTGTGCTTCACTGCTGTTTCAAGATCCTGGGCCCTGCCATGCCATCCTGCATCCTCTTTCAATAAAACAAACTGCTATGGCGGGCTGCTTTCCTGGTATTTAATATATATCTTTTATTCTATACCCCATGGCCTTATATAAGAGGGAAAAAAACCCAAATGCAAATTGTATATGCCTTGAAATTTAAATATAAGCATCAGTATTTTAAAATTTTTAATTATAAAACATTAGGAATTCAAAAATTGAAGTCAATATACAAATAACTCTTGCATATCTATACTTGGGCTTAACAATTATTAACATTTCCTATTTTTTCTTCATACATATGCATTATTTATGTGCATAAATGTAAGCATGTGAGTGTATATATACACACACATATGAACACATATTTATATGTATAAAGCCATCTTAATGTAGTACACTTTGCCCTTATAGGTAAGGACATTCTCATACATAATTTCTGTACAAGCCATAGATATTTTTGAAAAGCTTTATCTTGCCTTGCTATCAGTTTCACTGGTGTGATACAGATTCCAAATGACAATAAATTAAAATTATTTCTCTCCCCCAAATCAAATTACTTGTTTAAATGTCAACTCAAGAGTGTTTCCTTCAAGATTCATCATTTCATTCTGATGTGGAAGAAGACACATATCCCTACAGAGCTGTCAATGGTGAGCACAGCCATGGGAAATGCTGGGAGTCAAAGAAATAGCATTACTGTTGACTGCACGGAGATAACTAAAGGTCATAGAAGCAGCTGTCAGGTTGGTACGTCAGAAAACTACAGCCATCTACTTAGTCAAGGATATCACACCCAAATATAATTGCACCTGCCGAGATGTAATAATTTCTCCTCTGGCAATGAGATTGCCTGCAGTGCGACAGGATGCTTTGGAATACATGTACAAGAGCTTGTAACCATTAGTTTCTTTTAGGCTTATGGAGGCTTTCTTCATCTGTGTTGAATAATACCTATGTTTATTGTAATATACAATGAAGGATTATGAGAATATGGGAACCCTGGATTAGAGTTTGTGCAGAACAAAATGTGAGATAATGCCAAAGTTTGAAGTATGTTTCTCCACAGTGTACAGGACTTGAAAACTATTCGGTTGCTCCTCTAAAGTGACATGGTCTTCTTTAAACTTGTGTCTCACTGAATGCTTCAAAGGACATTACTGAGTGTCTTCTTGTCCTATCCTATTGACTATTTCCCTATAGGAACTTTGCTCAAATACCTACTTCACTGTGTTATATAATATGTGGGGTGTCATTTCCAAGAGAAACAATGGAAAATCTCCTTTAGGAATACTTTTATTTCTTTTAGATGTGGGATTTCAAAACTCATTCCTACTGACTTAGGAAACCAGTAACATTGTGGTCCTAGTCAGTAAGCTGAATTCTGAAGGCTTTCTCCTTTGATGACCTTTACATCTTCCTTGCTAGGCATATTTTAGCTCCATGTGCAAATCTGAGTAGTTGAGATATCAGCAAAAAGTGGTTTCCTCAGGCTTGTGAATGGAAAACCTTAAGTAGTGCCATAAAAAATAGCATAGTCTAAATCTTCTCTAACTTCCCCCATCTTGTCTTTCTCCATTTCTGTTTAATCTCTGGACTCTTAAACCATATTTTAGATATTTTCCTCACAACTATGTGGAAAAAAGGGTCTATTTTATGAATAGGAGTTTCTCAGAAGGGCCAAGTTCTATTTATATGATAGCTATCTCTGCATACATAATGATTTTTGCCTTAAATGATAAAATTTACTTTCAAACCTCTTTTCTATCTGCAAAATGGTCTGAACTAGCATCATTACAGGGCTTATCATGAAACATCTTACCTACTTATGCAATTTCAGAGTATGGAAAGCTACGGTGAATACAGTAGACCTTCAATATGCACAGTTTTAGCATTTACAATGTCCATTATCCGTGTAGAATATGCTTAAGGTGCTCGGTGCAGAGTGACTGGTAATTTTACTGTGGCAAGAAATTAAATTGGCAAAGCACAAGATACTACTTTGTATGAAAGTCATTTTACTAGTTAAAGCAGCTAACTAATTGCACAGAGTCTGCATCTCAACAAGATTTAATGTTTTTTACTCAATGTCATATATGCAGTAACACAGATGTATTTTGTGAGAAAAAACAAGTCAGGTGAAAAAATAAATCTTTAATGAAAGTTGAAAATATGGTTACTTCGTCCTGTAAAGGTATGTGATAAAAACCAGGAGCCAAAGGTCTTCTCTAATTGGTTGGGCAAGTGACATGATCCTACTAACAGTGCGAGCAGACTGACCTCCTCAGTGGTTGGTGCTGTGACAGCAAACCACGCCGCTCTCTGTCATTTTGAGTCTGATTATCACAGAACAGGGTTTTTATACTAAGTTACCTATTTTTGGGGGGAAGTCTGTATAATCAATTGCAGCTGCCAAGAACTGCTATTCTGCCACACCCTTGCCCCTCCCAAACTGCAGAAGAATGGGGGTGGTGGAGGTACAGGATCAGGTCCTCTTAAGTTTTATTCTAAAGGAAGGATAGCAATGGGGTAGGAAATCTAAGGGAAAAAACCACACACTCTTAGAGGGCAAGTAGAATGCTCAGAATTTCCCCTCTGAAATAGATAAGCATATTTTTTAGTGGGGAGACGCACTAAAGGCCAAATTTCGTTGGAAATAAAAAGGTAAAAAAGAAAGGAATACAGCACACAAGTGAAAAGTAAAGAATCTATTCCAGATGAAGGTTTAACCCAGGAAACAAAAGAAAATTGTGGACAGCAAATAAATTTCTCACGGAAATATGCTTTCTAAATGAAAATGTAGACTATGGAAGGTGGGAGACACAATAGAAAAAGAAGAGATAAGCATAAACTCTGATAACAGAATGAGAAGAAAATACAACGCAACAGTGGAAGAAAAGCTTCCATTTGTAAGAGAAGCAACAAAATGCCTAGAAATAAATCAAATGCTAAATATGCAAAACCATTTTGAAGAAGAGATAGCACTCTGCTGAGGCACATATGGGAATAATTGGCTAAATATATAAATACACATTATTGATGACTAAGAAGACAATAAAATTAAGATGCTTATATTTCCTATAAATCATCCAAAGACAACTAAAACAGAAAGACAATGAAAATACTATTATTTTAGAATGACAAGAATATTTCCAAATTAACCTGGAGGCATAAATGAGCAATAGCCAGAAACTTTCCGACAGGAAAAATAATGAATTGAGGCTAGTTCTATAGTATATTAAAATATATTACAGAGATATAATATGTAAAACAGCATGGTTATGGACCCAAATGTATATGAATATATATTGGATTTTAGAATAAGAAAAGATTAGCACTTCTCACTGGTTTAAAAGGCCAGCAAAAATGGAATCATATATCCAGGATGTCTTTAGTCCTCTTTACATAGTAAGAGATTATCTTTTTAGTATAAATTTATGCTTGTCCATCTCTCCATCATCAAAATTCAAAAATACTGTGCTAAATCACTTGGTAGTCAATATTCTGTATATCTCAAATCTGTATTTGTTTCCCATTACTGCTGTAACAAATTACTACAAACAATAAACAATAGCTCCAAATAATACAAATTTATTCCTTAGCATTCTGAAGGTCAAAGTTGTAAATGAGTAGTACAAAGCTAAAATCAAGGTGTCAGCAGTACTAATTCCTTCTGGAGGCTCCGGGGAGAATCTGTTCTTTGTCTCCTGCTGTTTCTAGAGGCTGTCCTCATTCTTTGACCTACGGCTCCCTGTCATATAGCCTTCCTGCCCTCTGCTCCCATCACCCAGTGCCTTCTTACTCTGACTCTGAGCCTCCTGCCTGCATCTTCTAAGGACCTTTGTGACTGCCCTAGGACCACCCAGATAATCTCTAGGACAACACCCCCACCTACAGATTCCTAATTAATCACATCTCTAAAATCCTGTTTACTATGTAAAATACTGTATTCACAGGTTCCAGGGATTAGGACATAGCCATTTTTGTAGGGAGAGAGAAGCCTTGTTTGACCTACCACATTCTCTTTTGTTATTGTTCTCTTTACCTAATTATAAAAAGTCCAATAACCTGCATATGTGTATGTGCATTTGTGGCAATGGAGCAGTGAATAAAATTTTCCTGGGTGCTGCTGACTCTTATTTGTATCATTAGCTTCTTAAGCTCAACTCTGTTTTTTAAGAAATCAATAGACAATGCAAAACTACCTTGCTTGTTAACAAATGAAAAAACGTATGAAATATTTTTCTTTTGTTTTGCATTAATTCAATCATTCCATTTTATATTTTGAATATCTAATAATTATAATTATAATGATAGCTATTATTAGGATAATGTTATTATAATAGTAGCTGCCATTTATTACATGTTTTCTGTGGGTCATTGTGCTAAACTGCATGAATTATATAGTCTCAATCATTCTGTAATCAGAATATTCTTATTTTTCACAATATACAGATGAAGACACTAAGATTACAAGAGTTTATGAGAGTTGAAAGTGAGCAGGGGTTAGGAACAATATTTGAACCCAGTGACTCCAAGGACCCTACCTTTAGCCTGTACCTTTGTTGGCAGTACTCTGCAGGGCACTAGGCAACAGGGGTCAACGGAGTGACCCGTTCCATGGCAGAACCAGACTAATAGGCGAGAACTAAAGGGCGATACATGCTGTGAAAGAAGATGAGAATGCAGCACGAGCCCACGGGCAGGCATTTAATCCAGGCAAAAATGGGAAATCATCTTTCCCGCAGGCAGTTGAGGACTGAAGAACTGGTACAAGGGCAGGTTGCAGAGCAGTGAGGTGAGGATTGCAGGCTGATTCAACAGAACCAGCAAATGCCTGGAGGCAACAGAACTTGGAGAGTAAAGGGGCTGAAAGAAACCCGTTGCGGCTGGATGACAAATGTTGAGGAGAGGGTTGCCAATGGCTGGGGAGGCATGCATGGGCCAAATTAGGCAGGACCTTATAAATCATGATAAGGAGCTTGAACTTCATCAGAACTTCATCCAATGGCAATGGTCAGGGCAGTCCCTTCAAATGTTATAAGCAAAGAAAAGATTTGATCAAATTTGCATAAGAAAACGTTCGGAAGCATGATTTAGATGGTGGCAATACTGGAAACAGGCCAGCCAGTCAGCTGTGGTAGGACCCTAGTTTTATGAATGTGTTACAAAGCTAATAGTTTTATATTAAAACATCTATGGAAATATTGTGAAGAAAAGGCAAAATTCACATGGATCTTTAATATAAAGCACTTGGCTTCAAAGAAATCTCATGCTTGCAAAATAATTCTGAAGTCCTTTCCCCCAGGCTCCCTCCCTGCACTTCCCTTCCCCCTGAGTGTGTCCCGCACTGCTGTACTGAGTGCATCACGGGACGATGCCACAGAAGCACAAGGATTTTGTATGGCACAGTCGCCTGGTGGTCCCATAAAGTAGAACCTGAGATGAAAGCTTGTGTGAAGGTAGTTTACTAGGAATGGTCTCAAGGAGCCAGTATGAGGGATAGGAGAGTGAAGTAGGGAAGGAAAGCAAACACAAGAATGAATTTTCAATTTGGTGGAACCTTCTGAGGTGCCTAATGAAATGCACCTTAGAACTTTTCTCTAAGGAGATGACGAACTAGGAAGCATATTTATTTTCTTTGCCCAGGATTCCACTGCTCATTGCTCGAAGGTGGCGTTTCCATGAATGATGCCTACCGGGTTCCCACAGGTGTCCAGGCTGAGAAGGCATAGAGGGCCCACAGCACAGGCCCAGAGTGGGGCCCCAACAAGCTCTACTTACACGAAGCTGGTTGAAGCTTACATAGACGTGGTTGCTACAGCCACAGCCAAATTCAGATGTGGAGCTGTGATTTGTTTTAGCAATGACCACTCTCTGAAGTTCCTTTTTTTCTGTATCTGTCATGTGTGGACTGCCTCTCTGACCCATTAGATTGTTAAATGAAATTGTCTTTTTTTTCCCCTACTGCTATCACTTCAGTTCTAGAACTCTAACTGCCTCAGACTAGGTGCTTAAACATTTTTTCATTGAGTAGTGACTTTGCTTCTTTAGTTTTTTTGGTTTGTTTGTTTTGCTTTCCCACTTTGAGTGCTGAAGTTCTCACAGTGTGCTGCTTGGGGAACGCTCTACCTGTCGCAGACTGGACAGGAGACAATCTCAAGGGCTGGAAAGCACCTGTATACGTAGATCAAGAGAAAGGTTGCTTTCTTTGCCACCATTAAGTATACTATAGGGTAGAGTTACTCCACCACATTGGATGACTTCAAAGTAACCGATTAAATCCCATTCTTTGTAAAGTATGCATCCAGGAGGAGCAAAAGGAAAGGGGCTTCACTCAGCTTCCATGTTTTCTCCCCTGACTGACATGAGGCCCCTCGCTTTGTGACGGGTACCCTGAAACCAGGGAAATGTGTGCGGACGGTAAGAAAAACAATACTGTCGCAAAACCCCCACCTGTCCTGAATAACTCCACCAACAGATCCGGCTCAAACTGATTCTTGCCAAGAATGAGAGTTTGCATCCTGTTTCCAGAGACTATTAGGGATCACATTCTAATATTGTGTGGCCTATCAGTTTCCAGCTGAATGTAAATTTTAGAATCAGAAGCAAATTTAGAAGTCATCTTTGTTTACTGTCTTCCTCCTATCTACGCCCAGACCCTTCAGCCTGCCCCGTATGTGGCCAAGAGGAAATTAAGCCTTAGAAAAGTGAAGTAACTGCTCCTAAGTTACCAAGCTTATTTTGTGACAGAAACAAAATGAGAGTCATTCTGTGTGGTATAGTTCTTATTTCACAGCAATTCAATAGAGTGGGGGTTACCGATAATGTTAAAGTGGCAGGTTTTATTTTTGTGTGTAGACCATAGTTACTTCCTTCCTTCCACTAACCTCCCTGAAACACATAAACTAGCCTGCAGATGCCTTCAGGGTTAGAAATGTGTCTTTTATCCAGCACGTGGCACATTGTAGGATCTCAGAAAATATTTGTTGTAAAATGAATTTCTATGGCTGTGGTATTAGTCATCCCGAAGGAGGATAATAATCTTTTCCCCCAAATACATTTTTCTCTGCTCCCCTGGTTGCTTTCTCCTGTCTTTGTTTATAGTCAATCAATATCGCTATTAAGGTGCCTTCAGCTCTACTGTATCCGGGTTTGGAGGCTTGTCTGTTGGACAGCCTGACTTACCACGGAGATACCAAACACCCTTTCAAAATCTATTACTGGGCCAAGCCTCAGCTCTCCTACTTTAAAAATCATTTCTTCAAGGTTTACTTTGAAATTTTCTTTCTCTACATGTCAGCATGATAGCTGTGAATTTCTTATTTTCAGCAGGCTCTTCTTTGAGTAATGGTGACCAGGTAAGAGGGATTTTCAGGTATGGTAAAACCTTTCTGTCAGAGGTTTCTCCCATTAATTTAGCTTGGAAAATGACTTTTTTTTGCTCAGTTTCTGTAATTTTCATTATTGCCTTTACTAATACCATTTTAAAGCCTAGGTCCAGCAATATGAGGTAGACTACATAGAATTTCATTGCAAGATAATTATATTCTTTGTAAATGTGGTTCTTGCTAAGGATAACCTACATTGTTAGGTGCTGAAGAAGATATGTCACCAAGGAATATATTTAATAGCATAATTTTAAATCAATACCATTGGTTTGTATAACCCTGGATTTAGAAATTTTACACTATCTTGCACATTGATTTGCTTCCCCTTATACATCTATGACATCGAGCAGGTATATCCCTTTTTGATAGATAGAGAAAAGAAAGCATCTACCTAGTTTATCAATTCCTGGGTCTCACCTCTGACCAATGGAAGGCGGGGAAGAGTCCTCTGGAGGAATTAGAATTGGGGAAACAAGGATTGGAGAATGTTGGATATAGAGTGTTGGAGCCATGGAAAATGTGGCAAAATTAAACTATTTTTCAACATCCTTGCCGGAAAGAACTAAGGCCATTCTTTGGGGAGAAAGGAAGTTGCATCAAATGAAAGCAATGAGACAAGAACAGGAAGAGAACAGGTTGATACTGAAGAAGCTAGAAGGTGAAGGAGAAAAGTCATGAATAACCCAAATAGAGCCAAGGGGGGGAAAGAGGTTATTGTGACTCAGCCAACATATTGAACTTGTGCCAAAAGGCAATCTTAGTTGCCAACAGCATTGTCATGCCTATCTGTGCATTTTGATGAACAGACAGCTCTCTTGTAAATATTTTTTTATTTGTGTCAGTGAAGAAAATTGATAAACAATTACCAATGAATAGCAAATGTCATTGTTCAAGTTGTTTAAGGACTACTATGAGGAACCACTGGGTTGGGTGCTGTGCTTGTTCAAAGATGAGTTAGAAATGGTAATTGCCCTTGAAAACACACAACCATAAAAGGAGAAATTTAGAAAATAAGTATTGAACATTGATATTTATGATCATTTTATTAATAAGCAGCTGTTATATGCTAGACACTCTTTTAAGTTCTTTATACCTATTATGTGGACAAATGTTAGAAGAGATTAAGAGAGATACAAATATCTAGATGATTAGGGAAGAAGGAATAGGCTTGTAAATGTGGGTGGAATTTCCATAAATGGAATGGTTCCACTAGGGTGTTCCACTCAAGTAAATTGGGCCAGGAAAAGCAAGAAGGAAAAAAGACTATCAGGCACCTGGAGGAGAAAGTTGGATGTCAGCTATGATGACATAGGAGTGTATTTTAGGAAGCAGAGGTTTGTGCATCAGCTTCAAGACAAAGCCAAGGGTTTGGGTTTTTATTTTTGAGGCATGGGGGAACCTTTGCAGGTTGTTGTGTGTTCACATGATAGATAGTGTTCACATGATAGAAACTGATTAAGCTAGAAGACTGAGAGTAGATGTGAAAAATACCAGTTATTTACCCATGACAATAGCTCAGGCCCAAAACACCCAGGACAGTGGAAGAAAAATTAAGGGAAGGATTCCAGAAGATTGTCCGATGTATGTTAAGTCGTAGATAATTTGGTTGCTTATTTCTGCAAAAGGTCCTACCATCATGCTCTCTTTTTTTTTTCCCCCAATAACTGGCATATCCATAAAGATGTTCCAAGAATAATTTAGGAAATACCTTGGCCATTATGAACCATAAAATGTGTCTCTATGGGTCTTTCATAAAGCAGACCTCCTTAAAGATAGGCTGTGATCTAAGCTGTGAAATTGGTTACATATAATATCCACAAGTTTCTAACCAGAATGCTTATAGAACTCTAGAAGTTATTCTTCAAGTTCAGGAGAGTGTCATTTGTTCTGGAAAAAAAATGTGGGGAATAATATTGAAGTCGTATTTTGAAATTTTTATATGGCTTGGTAAAATCTTAATGTCTGGCAGATATAAGGCTAAGAAAAAGTAAGCACACTTCTAAATTTTTGTCTATAGGTTGAGGAATAGTATGTAACTTTGGTTTCTATAGTGGAATTTTCTGTTTATCTTTCTTCTATTCTCTCTCTTCTCTCGAAACTCAATGGCAAGAAAATGGGGAGGAAGAACAATGCAGAAGGCGGGGTTGCTACACGTGCACCTCACTCAAGACAACTCCTACAGGCAATCAGTGAGCTCTGCCCTTGTCTCAGGACCGGATTCCTTCCAGTCAGTGACGTCAGTGTGTAGAACAGACCACAGTGAAATACAACCACGTGGTGCAAGCAATAGGCATGCACCAAACCTAGCACCTGGCAGGTGTGCAGCCTCTGATTAACCATTATACCAATGATTTCAATTCTTTTTCCCATGATCTTCTTTATGTGAAATATACCCTTCCCAAATTCATCCCCAGACCTTTCTCCAAAAAAAATTTTCTTTACTAATTTATGTTTATTCAATTTACCTGTCTTTCTCATTATGCTAGTAGCATGTAGAGATGGCCTTGTTGCCATGGGTAAAAGGAATGATTTATGTGTGGTGTGACCTTTACTAAAACCTTAACTCCTCTTGGCAAGTACCACTGAGTTTGTGGTTCACTTCACTCCTGTCATCAATGAAACAAAATATTCCACTATTTTGTATGTTCTCACTCTTTTTTTTATCTCCATTTTATGATGTCTACATTTCCAATATATATTTGGTAATTAGTTTACTTCTTCACTTTATTTATACTGACAAAAATTAATACTTTTTCAGGGATTATACAATAATCCTCTTCCGAATTTTTCCCATAATCAGTATTTCCCACTCCAGAGTTCCTATATTATAGAAAATGAATACAGGCTCAAATTCTTGAATTATAATAATTAGCCTTGGTAGTATTAGCTAATTTTAAACTGATGACAATTAATTTTCATCTTCTAAATTGCCCTCCAAAACAGTTACAGTACTTTATACACTTTTTTCTAATTGGCAGAGTCACAGTTCAAACTCAGGACTGCCAGATTCAATGATAATGACCTAACGGGAAAGGAAATAGGAAATGCCTTATGCTATATTTAGTAATACATGAACATCAAGAATAGTAAATGAAAAAATGAACATATGATGAAAAATCATAAATCTCTTAGGAAAATCAATAGCATGAACAGGAAATACAAGCAGGAGAACTAAAATTTTAGAGAAATAGAATAAATACTGTAATCCAAAGAAGAGTTTAGAGTAAGTATTGTTAGTATCCTCAGAGGAATCTGAGAGGACTCTTTTCATGAAAAAGGAGATGATTATAGAAAACTAACTTCTAGAGATAAAGAAAGTAAATGAAATTAAGACCTTGATGAAATAATAAAATCATGAGTGAGACACCAAGTAAAGTGATTCTGTTAGTATCAGTGTAAGTGAATGAAGGAATTGAAAGAATAAAATAAAATGTAAAAGCCATGGAATAAGGGTGCAGACATTCCAATATCTAATGACAATGCTAAGAGGGCTATGGAAAAATTAGCACAGGGCGAGGGAGATTTTAACTGTGGGAGGAAGTGGAGAGACAGCATGTGCAACTTTAAATAGGGTGGTCAGGGCAAACCTCACTGAGAAGGGGAAAAGTGAGCAAGCCGACTTACTGATAATATTTCTTGAAGGTATTCACAGTCAGTGTGACTTGGTTAAATTCCCTTATTAAAATATGACGCCATTGTGATTTAGTGAATGAATAACTAAACAAAGAGGGAAAGAATTCAGTAACATAAGGTTTACAAGAAATACAACCAAAATAAAATGAGACAGGAAAGGGAAAGATGAAAGTGGAAGAAAGAGAGATGTCTGCTGACTGCCTTCAAAAGTCATTCATGGATTCCAGACTCTATACACACACCTCTAACACAGCAGATACTGCACTGCATTGTGATGTTTGTGAACAGAGACAGAGGCTTTTGTTTCTGCTTTTTTTTTCAGTGCCTAGAATAGCACCGGCACCTAGTAGTTTTTTATAGCAAATAAGTGGAAGGGAAAACCAAAATCATCATTATTCATCTATATTTAAATGATCAACATAGGCTAGTATTTCAATTAAATTAATAAAAGAAAAACAGAATTCTGTACTCTGAATACTTAATCACTGGGGTAGCTTACGTGAACAAGCATAACAATGAGAAATGATTTTTTTCCCCATTGACAATAACATCGATATCTTGAGTTGTCATGAAGGAGAAAACACTTGAGAAAAATTGATTCCTCTTCCATTTTGGGAGATTTATGTATAACTTTACCTTGCCCTTGTAGTTAATAAATATTTGTTTATTGAGCATCAAAGTACACAAGTTACTATGTGAGGTGCCATGGAATCTCTTTTAAAAAAAGAAGAAGCACTTATCCTCAAGTTGACAATCTAGGAGAGAGAAAATAAATATATCATCTTTGAATTAATTAATTTGTTAAAACATATTTAGTGTGCACCTATGATGTGCCAGGACAGATTTGCAGTGTAAGATGACAATGTAAATAATTGGTGCTGGAAAAAAAAACTTTAAAGTAACTTAAAGATATTTATTCTGAGCCAAATGTGTGTGACCTGCCTGGAGCACATGGCCTCAACGTGCCCTTTGGTAGCTGGGTTACAGTTTGGTTTGATACATTTATAGAGACAGGAATTACACATTATATCATAAGTCAATGCATGGAGAGCATACATTGGTTTGGCCCGAAAAGAGGAGACATCTCAAAGGGTAGTGGGGGAGATGGGGTTGCTTAAAGGTTATAGGTAGGTTCAAAGATGCTTTGATTTGTAACTGGCTAAAGAAATGAAGCTTTGTCTAAAGGCTTGGAATGTTTTAACTTAAGATAAGGATGTCTGTTAATCAGAGACAAGCAACTGGACATTTACGGAAACTCAAGTGATCGGTTAAGTAAATTGATGGCTTGCAGGTGTGGTTTAAGCATTGCTCTGCCTAGCCTTAGGCCCGTTAATGATTTAGTATCCTATTGTTATAAAGAATATCTTCAAAAGGAAGGGAGCATGACCAAAGCATATCTGACCTCCCTTCTCATGGCTGGCAACTCAGCTTTAAGGTTTTTATGGGATCCCCTTGGCCAAAGAGGGTCCATTCGGTCAGATGGGGGCTTAAGATTTTATTTCAGTTCACATAGTGCTCCTTATAATTGTGCATCATGACGTTTGGTGCCGCTCTGGTGCTGGGGACAGGGAGGAAACAAAGGAGATAAGATAGCTACCCTCAGAGAGCTTGCATTCAAGCAGTGGGAGACATAAAAGAAACCCAGAAATTAAAAAAGATGTTAGGCCGGGCGCGGTGGCTCACGCCTGTAATCCTAGCACTCTGGGAGGCCGAGGCGGGCGGATTGCTCAAGGTCAGGAGTTCGAAACCAGCCTGAGCAAGAGTGAGACCCCGTCTCTACTATAAATAGAAAGAAAGAAATT
>CAUYRT010085608.1:0-15730 GCA_963574885.1 Lepilemur ruficaudatus | reverse complement strand
GGACCATGGTTCATTTACATATATATGCCCTGATATTTGCACTTATTAGGTTTCCTTCTAAATAAGTGCTAAACAAATTAATGGGTCTTGAAGGAGAGAGGATTTCCTTTCAAAAGAATATTAACTTTTATGTAGCTGTGGCCAGATACTTCCTGTAAAGCCTCTGTCAACGCTCCCCATCCAGAAGATATCTTTTCTTCTCTTTTGAATCTTAATAATAGCACATAAAATAAGGCATTTGTTCTTTTAAAAAAATCCATCGTGCTCACCACATCTCTTGGATGTGGTTCTATCCCCCACCCCCCAAATCCCTAGTGAACACTCTCTCCATTTGAGCACCATAGTGTTCATCAGTCAATACCAATTTGATGGGGAGTACAAGTACAAGACCCATTCTTCGGGTCTTGTGTCACCTCACTTTGAATAATGGGCTTAAGCTTAATCCAGGATAATACAAGCGGTGCTAGCTCACTGTCGTTTCTTAAAATTGAGTAATATTCTATTGTAAATATAAGAAGAGGAGGGGCATGCTTAGGGGTCACAATAGTGGGTAGGAAATCCTCTAAAACTGATTTATGTGAATAGCTGTACAACTTGGTAAATTTACCAATAACCATTTAATTGTACACTTAAAATGGAGTACAGACATGGTATGTAAATTACACTTCAATAAAGAAAAAAAAAATCCAATATCAGAAAACCATGTAGACTAGAAATCTTGTGCTGCAGAGGTCAAGAAGCCAAAGGAAAACACTGACAGTAAGATCCTCACCAAGCCCTTGCTGTTCTCTGTCTTTACTTCTGTGTTTCCACAGCACATCACTGGCCAATGCAGAAAGTGAGACCTCGGCTTAAAGCTAAAGACCCACTTAGAAGCTCTGCAGCCCTGGTTATGCTGGGTATGAGACATATTGATTTGAAATCACAGAAGAAAAAAAAAATTGGCTTTTGAAAGACAATATTGAGAAATGATGAGTTTTCAAATTAAATTTTTTGACAGCTTTGAGCTTTAGTGAAAATTAGAATGGAAAAAAAAAACAAACTCCCAGCATTTTAGAAGCGCCTTTTATCTTAAGTGAAATACTCTCATCAGAAACGTTGGCATCTCCTCCAGGCCCTGTGATGCTGGCTGTAAAACAAGACAATTTATTTTATTAGCTGTGAAGAAATGCCCTTCACCACGAGGCAGAGCTTAACTTGTAAACATCAGTCAAGTTGATATGGTTACATTTTCACTTCACAAGTCGGTTCTGTATTTGGAACAGCTGATTAGGGGGAGAGACAGACAAAGAGAGAATGTTATGGACTAAATTGCATTCCTTAAAAATTCTTATGTTGAAGCCCTAAGCCCCAGTGTGATGGTATCTGGAAGAAGGTATTTAGGGTTGGATGAGGTAGTGAGGATGAGGCCCTCGTGACAGGTTAGTGGCTTCATATGATGAAGAAAAGAAAGAGTGAGATCTTTCTCCACTATGTGAGGACACAACTAGAAGGAGGCTGTCTGCAAGCCAGGAAGAGAGCCCTCACCAGGAACCACTTTGAACTTCCCAGCCTCCAAAACTGTGAGAGCTAACGTCTGTTGTGTAAGTATCCAGTCTATGGTACATTTTTATTATAGTAGCCACAGGAGACTAATACAGACAGATAGATAGGCAGACAAGATGAAGCTTATCTTTTTAATGAACTATTCCTTATTTGAAAATTTTTTTAAAAAGCCAAGTTGATTTTTGCACCAATAATACAAGCATGATGTGCATGGGTTTTATATCCTCTTCAAATTAAATTTAAGTTTTTCCACTAAAGAAAATAAGTGTAAAATTTATAGTATTAACATGTCAAAAGCTCTGTTTGCTCACGTACATCAAATCTTTGTGAGCAGCTGTAGCCTGAGGTCACTAAATATAACATTCCTGGGGAAACAGCTAAGGATTCACTAATAAAGAATTGTCAATTAATCAAAGCTGGCAACTACAATTCCACCACAAAAAGGAGGAAAGCATTTATATATATTACGAAAAATAGGATTTGTGCAACCCTCAAATTTTCAACAATGAATCACTCACATTCTATACTGTGTGTGACAAATGCTTAAAAGTAAAAGATCCAAAACATTTTTCCAAATAAATCTTGCAGTGTTCCAAAGGGAAGCATCAAAGGATATTCATTTATAAAACCGTGGTTCAGTAGGTAAGTGATGAAGCCTCAAAGAGCATGCTGTTGCTTTTATTTGTCAATTTATAAATTGATTCAACTGGTCTAAATTTATGAGAAATCAAATCATCTCAAGAATCTTTTCTTTATTCATTCCCCTCTCCTACATAAAACATACGTTTTAAAAGCTGCAACCTATGAATTTTAGAATTTAACTGTACGGAACATACAAAATCCATTTCTATTACTCAAAATATTATCATGCTTAGTTACCAATCTTTAAGAAAGTAATAGTAAAGCTGTGAGATACAGGAGGGGAAGGATGAGCTTAACTATCGGAAATAAGTGTCATCTAAAATAACTAATATAATCCTATTTGAGTTAAAATTGAAAAAATTTAAACATTTCCACTCAAAACTATACCTTTTCCTCAATTTTATTTACCTTCCTATTAGGATAGAAGAAAATTCTGTCAGATGAATTAAACTAATTTGGAAGATACTGTAAATACTGAAAAACAACAGTAGAAACAGGCAGATTCATATCCAAATTTTTTGTTCTTTCTCACATTCCCATCTAAAAACAACCCAGTGCTCAGGGTGGCCAGGCACATGGTAAGCGCTCCCTATCTGAGGGGAAACATAATTTTGTGAAAAGTTTTCCTTCTTCACAATTAAAAAGGCTTTTTTTTTTTTTTTTTTTTTTTTTTTACAAAAAATGTTTCCACTGACTTGAAGTAGCTCTAGTGAGCCCTCTGTGCACCTGGCCATACACAGATCCATCAGTGACTTGCACAGACAATTTAAAGCACGCTGTGAAGAACACACCCTTTGCAAACCCTTTTATGCTGTTTTAATTCAATTTGGTTTCTACGATGAAGCTGAAATTCTGAGTTAACACTAACTCCCTTTCTGTATGAAAATTTTTATTTTTCGATATAAACTTATACATCAAGGCAGCGAAATTTTAGTGTATCTCCAGTTATTAGATGATGAATATGTCTATTTGGAAATTGTCTATTCTTCCATGCTTAGTCATAGTGAGGTAAAAGACCAAACTTGACAGCACAAGAGAAATGACATTCACTTTTTCTAAAATATTTCTTGTTCTTTTTTAAAAAGAAGCAAGCCATCATCATTGTTCACTGTTACGCCTTAAGTTTTAAAAAACATTTAAAAAGATCATTTAAAATACATATGTAATATGCATTCATATATTGACATAATCATATGCTATCAGATATCATTGTACACAATTATGTACTTTTTGGGAGAGGCGGTTCTCTTTGGGCCTCCTGCCCTTCTCTACACCTTGGTGGACATGCCAAGATTACAAGGTCCCAGCCACTTTCTACCCAGGCCATTTCTCAGAGTTGCTTCTGCAACTAGCAACCTTAAGAGATAAGGAAAGGTCTCCCCCTCCGGACAAAAGTACTGTTGCTTACTGCTTGTTATAAAAGCAGTGGACTCCCCCAGCTTAGTATTCCTTAGCTAGGATGCAAATCTACTCCCTGAGTAGCATCCATCTGGAGCCATCGCCTCATTCCCAGGGTACCTGGGTGCAAAAGGAACTGAGACAAACATGCTGTTGCTAGGCAACTGCACATTGCTGATCAGTGTATGACAATGTGATTTCCCTTGGCCCAAGAATCTGGTGTTTTCTGCTAGCAGTCTGAGATAGTAGCAGGCTAACTTACTGGTTTGTAAGTAGGACAACAGTTAAATTCCAGACTGCTAATACTTTCTATGCAGACATTCACTGGTGTGATTCAAGAATATAAACAATTGGTGTTACATGTATCCAAAAATAATCATGATGGACATTTTGCTAAAGTGTTGCCTGTTAAAATAATACCAAAACAATTATCTCTAGTATTTTCATCCCTTGACCTTTCAACTGAACTATTTTTTTAAATTGAATTTTTGTGAGTTGCCATCAGTTTCCTAACATAGAAACCTGTCACTTCCCATTCCACAGTGATGCTCAAACAGAAGAAATCCCAAACCTTTCTTCTTTGTGACTATAATTAACCCAGGCACAAAATGTTCCCAAATATGAAAGAAGTATATACTTTGGCAAGTGGGAGGTCAGAAGAAAAGGGGCTGCAAACATCAAAGAAAGCTCTCAAAATATTCTCAAATGAAGGGAGCCCCCCTCTCAATACCTTATCTGGAAAGCCCACGTGGTTAGAGAGCCGCCTTCAAAGGGTTACCTCACCATGCAGGGAACTGAGCCCTCCCTGATGTGTTCTGAAATTTATATTAAAAAATGGCTGCATGGATGACATTGCGGGGGGATGTGAAGGAAGAGAGAGGAGAGACTTAAATTCCAAAATGAGCCAGAGATCAATTAAAGACACCTGTGTAAAAAACAGGCAACAGGAATATGATAGTTGTCGATTTGCAGAATGCAATCGAATACATCCACACCATAGGTAGTCATGTAAGGCATAAGAAATGGCAACCCCTGAGGCATCTTTAGAATATAAATCTCTTTTCTTTGCCAATATATGGCATAGGATTTTCTTTGGATGAAAACTGTTCCAATTTCCCAGTTTTCTGAATACACCTTTGTAAGCATTTTCTTTTTTTATAGTCATGGTTGCTTTTATTTTTGTATATTTTTATCAGTAAGCAAATAAACATAAGCTCATTAAAAAATATCAAAGAATAATTAAGTGTATAAAGCTAAAAGTCAAAGTCCCACTTTACCACCCCTCAATTTCACCCTATCTTCACTTATAGTCACTCATATAGACCTTTCTCTGCATAGATGTGTATATTTTCATATTGTATTTTAAGAAGTGACATATTCATTGTTCTGCAAAGTGCTTTTTCACTTAATAACATGATTTATGTTGCTCCATGTCAGTAAATACAGAGCTTCCCATTTCTCAAACATCTAGGTAATAGTTTGCAAGGTGACTATATTTCAATAATTTATTCAACCATTCTCCTACTGATGAATGTTGAAATAGTTTTTTCCTAATTTTTTACTGTTTCAAAAATAAAATGATGCAAGTCAACTTCAAGCTCTTTACTGCAACCGATGGGCTCTACGCGATTCAGCGCCAGCCTTCCTCTGGAAGCTCTTATGCCAACACTTTGTGCCACTGGCCTTCTTTCCCTTGCTGGGCTGTGCCAACCTTATGTGGGCCTCTATGTGGAGTGCCTCGTCCCCAAGAGCATGGTGGCTCCTCCTGCTCTCTTACCTCTCAGCTCAAAGGCTGCTTCCTTGCTGAGGTCCTTCTAGAACTCCTGATCTACCTAATCTAATGTATCCTTAGTTGCTATTATACCTTATTGGTTTATTTCTTTTATGGCACTCATCACCCTCAGGAATCATCTTCTTTATGTATCTGTTTACATGTTGACTGTTTTCCTGCATCATAGATAAGACATTTGTCTGGTGTTCTCTAACGCATCTTTTATTAGAACAGTGCCTGGCACACAGTGGGCTCTCGATACATGTCCACAGAGAAAATGTCTAATGAAAATATCCTTCAGACTGCATGTAGCACATTTACATAAGTATTTCCATTAGAGAGATACCCAAAATTACTCTCTAAAAGCCTTGAACTCACAAAAATTTTGTAGGTACTTTCCAAGAGTTCCCTAAAAAAGCTTTAATGGCAATTTCACTCCCACCAACATTATGTGAGTGGCTCTTTTCCGCCCACATGCAGAGTCAGCTTTCTAATGCCCATCTGATAGATTTTTTTAACAAAAATTATAAATTAAAAATTACCCTGACCTCAATATTTTTATTACATTTGCATTTTATCTAAAAATTCATCATTGTTTAAAATATTTTTACTCTTTTTTACTTTGGGATCATGAAAATATTTTTTTTGTTTTCTTCTATTATTATACAAGATTGGAGTTGTTTTGGTTGACTTGTTTAGACCTTAAATCCAGCTAGAATTTATTATTGTGTATGGTATAATATGTCTATTATTCTTTTAAAATATACTAGGCATCTTCTTCTTATTAAACATAATGGGGCATTTTAGAAAATGCCAAAAAGGCATATAGCAAAGAAAATAAAAATCACCCAGGCAGAATTGTTATATTTGTGTGATTCCTTTCCACCGTATTTCCTATAAATGTATGTTTATAGAAATGTTCACTCATACAACATATGTTCTTCTGTTGTTTCACTTATGCTGTGAACGTTTTCTTTGGTCAGTAGGTTTTGTAAACATGATTTTTAATAACAGTGTAATACTTTAATGTATAGGTATATCATAATTGCATGAATGTATTTTAATAGTTCCTGTTGTTCAACAGTTAATTCCGGTTACTACTAGTAAAAAATTAACCCATCAGTGAAAACCCTCCTCGTAAAATCTCCAGGACTACGTCTGAATACCTTCCCAGGACAGATTGCAGTATGTGGACTCACTGAGAAAAGGACTACAAATTATTTCATGACTCTTTTCAGAGCTTTTTCAAAGAGGCTCTATGTACCCTTTTATCATGAATCCCACCATTCACAAGATCTACTAGGTTGGGCCGGGCGCGGTGGCTCACGCCTGTAATCCTAGCACTCTGGGAGGCCGAGGCGGGAGGATCACTCAAGGTCTGGAGTTCAAAACCAGCCTGAGCAAGAACAAGACCCCATCTCTACTAAAAATAGAAAGAAATTAATTGGCCAACTAAAAATATACAGAAAAAATTAACCGGGCTTGGTGGCGTGTGCCTGTAGTCCCAGCTACTCAGGAGGCTGAGGCAGGAGGATGGCCTGAGCCCAGGAGTTTGAGGCTGCTGTGAGTGAGGCTGACGCCACGGCACTCTAGCCTGGACAACAGAGTGAGACTCTGTCTCAAAAAAAAAAAAAAAAAGATCTACTAGGCCTTTCATAAGAGTGGCTTGAATGTAGGAAACCAGTTATACAATGTCGGAAAGGCCAAAAGAGGGGAAAAGACAAAAGGGGGATGGTGTGAGACCAGACCACCCGGTTACTGTAGCAAACAGCCACGTCCCCGGGACCGAGGGGACTGAAGGAGACAGCAGCTCCATCAGAACCTCTGCGCGCACCCACGATGATGTACCGCTGCGCCCTGGGCGGCAGGTGCGGGACCGCGAGGATGCGCTGCCAGACGCTGAGAAACCACCAAGGGTTTGCCACCAGCCGTGGAGGAGGGGGCGTGGGGAGGGAATCTGCGAGGCAGGAGTGGGGCAAGGGGGTGAGAGAGAAGATGGCAGCGCCCCTGCCCTCCCCTGCCTTCCGCTCTGCTGGGCGGGTGGCAGGAACGAGCTGGCGAGGCCAGCGGGAAACGTCCTTTGCCTCCTCCCAGCCCTGCAGAGCAGCACGGACAGGGCGGGGCTCAGGGAAACGGAGTCACTCACACCCAGGGGTGCACCAGGCACATCTGGGTGTCTACACAGGTAAGGGGGTGGGGGCAAAACCGGACTTCTTAGGATTCTAAACGACTTTTTCAGAGCAATTAACAGGAGAGTTCAGGACATTACTGAGTCCACATGGCAAAGCAGAAACCAGACTGCTTTTCATTACTGTGGTTACTGAGTACCAGGAATCTCCATGCCTGCTGCCATCAGGACTTAGAATTCTGGTTATTTCCTAAAACACACCTACTTTCGAAGACTCTGAAGGTCTAAAGCTACTTTATTTTACATTCTTCTCTCTATGACCTCCATGGACTGTCACAGCTCAGCATGAGTCCCAAAGGCACCAACATCACAGAATCTCACCCTTTCTACTCACAGCTGGGTGGCAGTGGCAGGAATGCTTATGCAAACACCAGCTGGCTTCTCACAGAAATTACAGAGCAGCTAGAAAAGAAAGCTGAAAGACTTAGGCGAAGATATTACTTCTTAATACAGACAACCCGTAGCTGCCAGCTAGTCAACCACTCCTAACTCTCCAATGTCAATCACATATTTTCTCCAATTAAAAACAGTGTGTTATGCTAACAACCGAGTGATTGTTCACAGTGATACTGAAAGCCAATTCTGATTCGCTCTGTTCCTCACGCAGGCTACTTGCAACACTGGCCTGGCTCTCTCAGCTGTCGGCACAATCACTTCTTAATTAAAAAGAAAACATCAATATGAGTTTTCTTTAGCAGCTGGGCTGTGGCCGCATGGACAACAGCACCCATCCCCCCCAGCACGTTTTGCGGAGATTTTTCTTCCATTTCCTTCATTTTCAACGGAACTTAAACCTTCAATGGAATAAGCTTGATGGTTACAAGGTGATTCACGGTAGGTCAAATAAACCTACAATAATCTTACATTTCAGTTTAGCTTCAAAAACTAACTTTAATACATACATTAAAGAAACAAAACAGAAAACTTTTAAATTAAGTTTTTGTGTTGATATTTTTTATATTTAATTGGCAAATCCCATTTAATTATTTCTGTGGTCAAAAGAACACAAGTGGAAAGGCAGTTTTAGAAACAGACAAGTTGGTGGTACTGTCCTGCCCTTAACACAGACAATTCTGGTTATAGGAAATATCGTTCTACTTGAGCAAATTTTCTGGATGATTAAAAAATATCAATGCCATAAATTTACCCTTAAATATCAGGTGTGACTCTTTTTATGCTATCCATTGCCTTTTTAAAATATTTAGATCGTTAGCCGATTTTTGTGGGCAATAAAATTGTACACATTCCACAAAAATATTAACCATTTGTCTATTTTAGTATCTGGTAAAGTCGATTAAATTGAGAGTGTTATTTATTCACAAAGAAAAAATGGCAAATATGTTTGTTTCAGATTAAGACTGGCAGTCTATTGGGTACGTAATTTAAATGTACTTAAGTTCTTTTTCCTCTCGAGGGTAAAAATCACTGGCAGAAATCAACATTCAGGTATGGGAACCAAAACCAGGGGAACTGATACTAGGTAAACTCCCTTCTCCTATAAAAACTGAAAAAATAATCCCTTTTCCACAAAGCCTGTGTATAATTTGCATAGAAAGCACCGCAGACGGCAGAGTTTGGGACGCTGAGTTAGCCAACCTCGGACGTGTCCTGCCTCAGGACTTGTGGCTACGTGGGAAAATAAATCTCCTTGTTATTTAGGTTGGAGGGAGTTGGGGCTGTTTGCTGGAGTGAAAGCCCCCAACAGGTGACCCACACCTGACAGTCATAAAGAATGAGCTTCAGGGCCTCTCCCTCACCACGTGGCCACCTACTCTTGCTGAGTTGTAAATCTGGAAATACGTTCTTTTCTAATAAGAAGGTTTTTCTCTCCACATAAAAAGCTTAACAGCAACTTTTGCTGAACTTGGAACATTTTGCCTTTCTTTCTTTTTTGATGTGATCTTCAGCTCTTGAGTGAATCTCTTATTCTCTTGCTTGGTTTCTTTCTGCCATCAGTAATGATCCTTTCTGACAAGGGATGCTCACCTGGCAGGTTGTTTGGATGTTGCCTCTCCTGAAGTTGTATCTTATTGACCTTTTCAAATTCAGGGCTTTTCTTTTTTTATATAGCAAAAGATGGCACAGCATTTTAATAGCCATCTAACTAAAGGCAAATGGTGAGGATACTGGACTGAGAAACCTAAGACATTTATTAAATACCCATCTTCCTGTCATTACTTTATTGTCTTGAGGTCTAGGAGACGATTTCAGTTCCACCAAATTACATTTTACTACCAAACAAAAGGTGGTGACAGGTCCTGCTCATCCCGTTAAAACAGCATAATGGTTACTTTAATTTGGGGAATGGGGGAGAAAGGCATGTGAATCTATGCAGATTTCTTGGGGAAATAAGCTTTTAAAATGAAAGCTGGTGCCAAAGCCAAGGTGAAATTCACGTTTACTTATTCCACATAATATTTCTGTGTCCAACCTATCAAAAACAGTAGAAATGAATAGTTATAGCAACTAATTGAGTTATCAGCATCTCCAGAGTAGATGTTACTAGTATGTCCTGACATACTAGTGGTAGCTATTAGGGATATTAGTAGTTCACAAAGAGTCCTAACGGACTTCTTGTCTCTGGAAGAAGAGTTCAGTGAGTGATACTGAAAAAGCAACAGCTTGGCTCATGGGTGTCATTGAACAAATGGTACTAAGCACGGAACGCGGCCACTCAGAACTTATGAGCCTAACGGGTGCTTTCTGTACATGGGCTTCTTCTCCAGATTGCTACTGTTATTGATCCAACGGTCATCACCAGTGGACAGACATCCTGACCCAAGTCAAAGCCAGACCCAGACAGAAGGCCACCATGGGAAGGCGAGTCATTTCACGCTAAGGTTAGGATAATAATTTGGTATGCTTTCAGTCCATTCGTTCAACATTCGCTCCTAGGAGAGGGGGACCGACAGTTCAGAGAAGAAGGGACACTGCTAAGTGCTCACGTGCTATTTCAAGCTGTTTGCTCTGGGCCCAAACCCAAAGCTCGGCCAGCACACCCGCACCCTGCAGGTAACTGGAGCCATCCTCTTCAGAAAGCAGTCAGTGAGCAGGTGTGGTTCGTCATGGGCCTCCCCTGGAGACTCACAGCCTCCCTCACGCAGATGGGTGGATTCTGACGCCAAAACGTGCGTGACTCTTCCTGAGAGTTATTATAGCTGATGCCGGGATCAGAATAGTGGGGTTTCAAACCTGGCTCTCCCACTTACTAAAGCGGTAACTTCAAACACAAGTTACTTAGTTTCTCTGGCTTCAGTTTCCTCATTTATAAACATGAGAATACTATTATCTACCTCATAGGTTGCTGTGAGGACCTAATAAAATAATACAATTAGCGTGTTATCTGGAAGCACTCAATGACTCTGAGCTATTATTATTCGCAGCATCCCTCCCACAACAGTGCTTTGCACACTGCCTGGGTGTCCTTTGATTTTTGCTCTGCCCGTCACCTCTGTTTCTAGTTCTCTGCTACCAACCAGTGGGGCAATTGTACTTCAGCATGTCAGTGCCATTTCTTCCCCTTCCCCTTAGTCAAACGTGGTAGTTCTGTAGGCGCTTAAAGTTCCCCATTTTTACACAAACGAGCATGCTGATGTGGAGACGCTGAAGGGCATGGCTAACGCCGGTGGATTATTTTGCTCCGTGCTTTCTTGACAGGAGCCTTATTGTCGTGCACAAAACTTGGAATTCAAGAACACCAAGCTGCTGTCAGACAGCCCCTTCCTACCCCCCTGGAAGCCTGGGAAGAAGCTGGAATGCACTCCATACTTCTGGTCATCCTGAAAGACATGCTGCCTTCCTTAATTTGTTTCCCAGTTTTTTTTGTCCTTCACTGTATTGACCCTGCACAGCTATGAGAGAAAACTAGGATGCTAGATTTCACATCTTTTTGTAGCCAGTGAAAATCTGTGGCTAAAGATTTGGCTGAAGTCAGCGCCAAGTGGCTGTGGCTCTGCAAGCAGTCCATTATTTCCTAATTGCCGATTTGCATGCAAGGCTTTAGGCCAGAGGCATGAGTAAACATCCTGGAAATGTGCCCCTGTAGACTCTGGGACATTCTCATTTCCTGAGTGCCCGCCGTGTGCCGTGCATTGAGCTGAGTCTGCTCACACATGCTACACATTTTATCCTCACAACAGCTCTCTAAGATAGATATTATCATCTCCACTTTATAAGAATAAAAATCTCTTCAAAGATGATTTAAGAAGGGAGATTTGCAATTTGGTCTAGCTGACACTAAAACCCATGAATTTTCTCCACCACACTGTTCTAAAGAATCATTCCCAAAAGAAGCGAGAAATCTGAGCTGAGAAAAAGATTGAGTACGGCAAACTGAAGATTCTCTAGATTTGTTGATTTTATTTTTGGGGGTGTCAACTGCTGGAAGAACAGGCAATAGACACACATCATACACCGTTATGAGAAGTATTTTTTCAGGTCAGTTCCCTTATCTAGCTCTGAACGTAATTAACAGATCTCTTTGAGAGATTAAGACAGTCAGGAGGAAGTACATTACTTAGTGACAACTAGTGAGACTTGAATAACTAGCAAAGTATATTTGGGAAAGTAACGGTTTAAATAGTTAAACTATGTTTAAGTAGTAGAAGAACAGCTACTTCAACCGAGCTTTAATTTATGATGGAATTTCATTGCAAGCTTAGTTTTCTTTTGAGAAAAATTTGGCTAGGTAAAGATGAATTCAGCAATTTTCACAGTTTACAACATTTTGGCCAATAAGTAATATAAGTCTCCTCTGTGGTTGTTGAGTAAATAAACTATGTTTCTTAGACATCTCATTTCCTTGTTGTGTGTAATGCACAGCGCTTATTTCATCTGTTCTTGTTTGACACTCTTGACCTCTCCCTTAAACATCAACCAGAATCCTAAGTACTTTCTTTTTCATGACTGGCGATTGCTTGATTTCTTTTTTTTTAATTTGAGAATGTTAGAAGCGAAAATGTGCAATATATTTGCTTCGGTAAATTAAGAATTTAAATGTCTTTTGTTTCCATGACAAAGGAGAACAAGTTTAGCATGATTGAAAGAAATTCATTACATACTTGTGGTCACAACCCTTCAAGGGTGAGCAGAAGCTATGATCAGTAAGGAGAAGCTGAAATATGGTAGTTCCTCAACCAACCAATAGTTCAGAAAAGCCACTAGAGTAGGGGTAGGTAGGGAAAGAAGACCCATGACCCACTTAGCAATTTCTAACTGGTTTTGTTCACTTCTCTGTGTATTGGAGAAAGAGCTTTGGCATCGTTTAAACTGCTTTAAACAATTATTGTTTTATCTGTTACTTGTTTTATTCCTTAGTAAGTAGTCGTATGTGCAAAGAACTTAGTATAAGTTCCCCAGCCCACCAGCACCACCAGCTAACCTGTTTCAAATGCTTTATCCTCCCACACTGGCACATCCGTTTCTCATAAGAGAGCCAAAACACAAAATGTAACACTCAATACAAGTTGAGCATCTCCAATCTGAAAATCCAAAATGCCTCCAATTCTAAAGCTTTTTGAGTTTCAGGATGCTTAAAGAACTACTCATTGGAGCATTGCAGATTTCAGATTTGGGATGCTTAACTAGTAGGTATACTGCAAATATTCCAACCCCTCTCTCCCCCCCCCAAAAAAAAGCCTAAATCTGAAATATTTCTGTTCCCAAGAATTTTGGATACTGGATACTCAACTTTTACTTACAAAATGGTTTTGAAAATTATTTAGTGCAAGAATACTTTTGCAAATCTGATGTAAGTGACGGACCTTCCATATACACACCCACAGGCACTCTACACACATTGACATATAACACATATACACACATCAATATGCTTTCCGTAGAATGTTGGGTGGACATGGACTCAGAGTTCATGTCTAGTCCCGTAGCCACAAGGTCTGAGTCCCCGATCTGTTCCCTATGCATCTGAGAATTTGTACTTATTTTTTAAAAGAGGATAGATACTCAGTGAGTCAGAACGGCAAAAAAAAAAAAAAAAAAAGGCTCTAATCCAAGAGCTCCAGCTTCCAGCTCCTTCGCCAAAGATTACTACCAGTGTGACTACCTCACCTCGAGTTGGCTTTCCTGGACTGACAGCCGGTTATAATACTTTCCATCTGCAGCCACGGGAGCAGCAGAACCCACCATGGAACAGCCCCCTGCCATTACCAGCCTTTCACCTGGAGCCAAACCACTGGCGAGAAGCCAAAGAGGAGGCTTCAGTACACTTATTATTAAATTAAGAACAAAACTCAGGAGCACTGTTCCTAATCCAAGATCCAAGATCTCCAGCTGCTTCAGCAAAGATTACTACCAGTGGGACCGCCCCAGCAACCCATTTCCCAAGCGGCCTTGACCTTGACGGCAGTTTCCATGGCCAGCCAGGGCGGTAACAAATGGCACCAAATCACAGCCCACCTGCCTCCCCAACTTGCTTGAATTGACACCATCTCCCCAACACAAAGCCCATAAAATACTTTCCATAAAATACTTTCCATAAAATACTTTTCCATAAAATACTTTCAAGATTGAGGAAGAGTAATCTCCCTGAGAAGACCAGTTCCTTCAGCCAGGAGTATTATCAGTGGAACCCCCCACCCCCACCCGCATGAGACCCCCTCACTGGAGGCACTTCTGTTCACATGTCTGCACATGGGCAGCCACAGGGGTAGCAACCTTCCGCATCTGACTGCCCCCTGCCTCTCCCACGCTGTCCCGTGACTCCACCCCAATGCCCCCACCTGTGGCACTGAGAAGATGATCTGTGTTCTCCTGTTCATGTTGTTGTTGTTGGACATCTGATCAAATATCAATAAATATTTCTAAAGCAATGAATAAATAAATAAATTTCTGATTAAACATCATCCTCCCTGTGAAGCTTCACTGCTACCCCAGCCCTACCCGAGAAACCAGAGTGATCTCCTCAAATCTCCATTTTATTACTTAGCACATGTTATCATGTTTTCTAAATTGGTGTGGCAGCTTCACGTCACTCATTTTTCTATTCCTAACGCCCACTGGAGCTGCAGACACAGGCTGACTGAGGCAATGGTGGTAAGGGTTTGCCTACTGAAAAAACAGACAACATCCTTGTGATAATAAAGGAGTTTTGCTATTCCTGATTATTTTGTCCATCCTAGAATATGCTAAATTTAGCCACAAAAGAAGTCAAAAAAATACAAGAAGAAAGAAAAGTAGAGTGGCAAATTTTATAGCATCATCCATTTTACGCATATCCACACAGTTCCTTATGGTTTAGGGGCCACACGCTGACCACTGTAACCCCCACCACATTCATCACCCCCACCCCATAGAAAAGCCACACGCTGTGTCCGTGCTGTACATGCAGCCACTTTCTGTGAAGATGGCCCCATTCTCCTTGCCTCTGATGAGGCCAAGTCATGCCTTACACCAGCAGCAGCCTGGAAGTGAGAACCCAGCCATCAGGCCCATACAGAGGGGTTACTACTCCAGCCAAGGTTCTCTCTTGGAGAGTTTGAATATTAAATACTTAAACATATTAGGCAGCAAAGTAGTACAGAAACCAAGAGATGAACACAGAAAGAGCAGTGGGAAGAGACTAGGAGGAGAGAGAGGAAGAGGAACAAAAGGAAAGGCAGGCAGGGAAGCCTAGTCTCAGAATCAGTGACAGCAACAGCTTGAGCGTGAGGAAGTGCCCACTTCTAACTGGGAACCACTACGGCTAGAGATGATGCATCCTGAAGACTGCAAAAGGATGTTCTGGTTGCACATACATCCTAGGAGGATGCTGGGGTCAGGGGGATGTTTTTTTATTCTTTCTAGTTCCCCTGTGTATCCATACAGTTTACCAACACCCTCTAGTGCTGCGGTCCCCAACCCCTGGGCCTCGGATCAGTGCCGGTCCCTGGTCTGTTAAGAACAGGGCTGCACAGCAGGAAGTGAGCAGCGGGCTGGTGAGGGAAGCTTCCTCTGTATTTAAGGCCCCTCCTCATCGCTCGCATCACTGCCTGAGCTCCGCCTCCTGTCAGATCAGCTGTACCATTAGATTCTCATGGGACTGTGAACTGTACTAGAAACTGTGCAAGAAAGGGATCTAGCTTGTGCGCTCCTTATGAGAATCTAATGCCTGACGATCTGAGGTGGGGCTGAGGCGGTGATGCTGGGAAGCGGCTGCAAATACTGATTATCACTATCAGAGCGTTTCGACT
>CAUYRT010085607.1:0-32883 GCA_963574885.1 Lepilemur ruficaudatus | reverse complement strand
CTTTATAGTTATGCTGCAGATATGTCTTTGATCACATTGTTTAGTTTTGCATATTTTTGAACTTTACATAACAGGTAACATACTGGTGAATTGTTTTGCATAGCTGGCATTAGGATTTAAAAGGTCCATGTCAATAATTGAAAAGAGTCCTATAGAAGCGAAGAGTTTAAAAAAAAATTACAGTAGTAAGCACGTAAACAGACTTTCAAGTGGGCATCTTGCCAAGCATCATCCACAGCCAGGTCAACACAAACCATCTGAGCAGCACATGGATGATAATGCTGTGGAGCAAAATAGCAGAAAAGGTGAAGAATGAACCCTTTGTTATGGCTGCCTTCGATCCCATGAAGACTGCGGTGAGATGAAGAGCTGAGGCGTCAGGCAGACCTAGGCCACACCCTACACCCTCCTTGTCCACTGGAGTAAATTTCAGCAATTATTTTTTGTTCTCTGAGCCTCGGTTTTGCTGTCTGAGAAATGGATATAATAATCCCTCCCTACAGTGAACTGAAAGCAAATTCATTCACTCACCTCTGTGAAAGCAGAGGTTTCAATTCTGACTTTTATAGAATGGATGGGAAGTGATGGAATTAAGGGCATGGGGTGGAAAGGAAGAGGAACATTTTTTCTCCCAAGATATGGAGAATTTGTGAGTTGAAGGAAAGGCAGTTGATACCTCTCACCACTCACTAAAATCAATTCAAGATGTATAACAGACTTAAATCTACCACATGAAACCATAAGAATTCTAGAAGAAACTGTTGGAAAAACTCTTCTAGATATTGACCTAAGCAAAGAATTTATGAAGAAGACCCCAAGGGCAATCACAACAACAACAAAAATAAATAAATGGGATCTGATGAAATTAAAAGGCTTCTGCACAGCCAAGGAAACAATCAACAGAGCAAATAGACAACCTACAGAATGGGAGAAAATATTCGCAAGCTATACAGCCAATAAAGGTCTCCTAACCAGAATCTGCAAAGGACTCAAGCAAATCAGCAAGAAAAAATCAAACAACCGCATTAAAAAGTGGGCCAATCATGAACAGGAGCTTTTCAAAAGAAGATAGACTAATGGCCAATAATGCTCAACATCACTAATCATCAGAGAAATGCAAATCAAAACCACAATGAGATATAACCTAACTCCAGTGAGAATGGCTTTTACCAAAAAGTCCCAAAACAACAGATGTTGGTGTGGATGCAGAGAGAAAGGAAAGCTTCTACCTTGCTGGTGGGACTGCAAACTGGTACCTTCTCTATAGAAAATAGTATGGAGATTCCTCAAAGAACTAAAAGTAGACCTACCATTTGATCCAGCAATCCCAGTACTGGGTATTTACCCAAATGAAAAAAAGTCATTTTATCAAAAAGACACTTGCGCTTGAATGTTTATTGCAGCACAATTCACAATCACAAACATGTGGAATCAACCCAAGTCCCTGTCAATTCATGGCTGGATTAGTAAAATGTGGTATATGAATACCGTGGAGTACTATTCAGCCATAAAAAATGAATTAATACCTTTTGCAACAATCTGAACGGAACTGGAGACCATTCTGCTAAGTGAAGTATTGCAAGAATGGAAAAACAAACACCAATGTACTCACTGTTAAATTGGTCCCCCCAAATTCATGTGATAAAACTCTAATCCCCCTGTGTTGGTGTTTGGAGATGAGGCCTTTGGGAGGTGGAACTCTCATAAATGGGATTAGTGCCCTTCTAAGAAGAGGCCAGAGAGCTAGCTCTCTCTCTTTCTTCCACATGAAGACACAACAAGAAGTTGGAAGTCTGGAACCCAGAATACAGCCCTCACCAGAACACAATCACCCTGTTACCCTGATTTTGGACTTCAGCCTCCAGAACTGTGAGGGATAAATTTCTGTTGTTTATAAGCCACCCAGTCTATGGTACTTTGTTATAACAACCTGAACTAAGACAACATCCCTTTTGAGACTGGTAAGCCTAGTTCCAGTCGTTCCTCATAAATTCCATTGCCCAAAACTTTAACCAAGTTTTTTAACTGCTGCTGGGAAGGTCACCAAGACTGCTAGGTTGCTAAATCCAATCCTCCATTCTCAGTCTTCAACTGACTTAAGTTGTTAACAACTCCTTTTTGACACAGTCAATCCGTCTTTCCTCCTTGAAACACCTTTCTCACTTGGTCTTCAGGACGCCACACTCTCCTGTGTCTCTTCCTCCCTCCCAGGCTGCTCCTTCTTGGTTCTCTCCCCTGTCTTATTCCCATTTCTCTGCCCCTATGATGTTCAAATGCCCCAAGGCTTACTTCTTGGACCTCTTCTCGTCTTTCTCTAAACTCACTCACTTTGGTGATTTCATCCAATCTAATGTCTTTAAATGTTATCTACACACTGATGAATTTCAAATTTATATTTTCATCCTTCATCATTCCCCAGAGCTATGGATTCCAACTACATACATCCAACTGCTCAACTACCATCCCTGCTTGGATGTGCAAAAGCTTTCTTAAACTGAACATGTCCAAACCCAGCTCCCCATCTCTCCCTCCCAAACTCATACAGGCCACTGTGGCAAGTGGCAACTCCATCCATCCAGATGCCCAGTTCAAACTCTTGGAGTCATCTCTGACTTCTAGCTCGTACTTCACAGCCAATCCATGAAGCATGTCTTTAAAATATGTCCAGAATCTCACCATCTCCTGCCACCTCCACCACCAACACCTTGGCCCAAGCCACCATCTGCTCTCACTCAGGTTACTTCAATAGCTGCCAACCTGGCCTCTCTCCTTCCACATCGCTCTCTGGTCTTTTTTAACATTATTCAGAGAAAGCCTTTTAAAACACATGTCATGTCATATCACTTTTTTGCTCAAAACCCTCCAATGGCTCCCATTTCACTCCAAATAAATCCGAAGTCCATCCTATGACCTTTGAGACCTTGCACAGTCCAGTTTGGGGTTAACTCTCTGACTCAGCTGCTCACTTTCCCACGCAGAAATGTCTACTGCTTGTTCCCTCACAAATGTGATCACGCTAAATACACTGTTCTTCAGTTTAACTGAGCAATACATCTTGACGACATTTTCACATCAGCACCATCTACCCCATTCTTTTCAACAGCTTTTAGGAAAATGTTTATGATATAATACTTAAGTGACAGAGGCAGCATATAAGTAATACGTAGAAGAAATATTGCCTTAAATACGTGTAAAATCGAAAAAAAAAGCAATACTGGAAAGAAATATGCCAAAATGTTAAAAAGGTTTGCTATGGATTAAAAATTTGATTGCATTTGTTTTCCTCTCTGCTTCTTTCTGCTCTAGTCACACACTGACTAAATATTATACAAATATGCATGTGGACAAAAAGGCCAGAAAATGTCCTTTAGCAGGCAAAAGGACAAATAAGTCTTTATAAATGCACACAATGGAAACTACTCAATGATAAGGGAGGACCTACTGATACACACAACTTGGGTAACTCTCAAAAACATCATGCTGATTACAAGATGCTAGACACACATGAGCTCATGCTGAATGGTTCAATCTATATAAACTTCTAGAACAGGCAAAATTAATCTACAGTTACAGAAAGCAGATCAGTGGTTGCCTAGGGCTGGGGTGCTGCAAAGAGGCACCAGAGATCTTTTGAGGAGATAAGGCAAATTTTCTATATCCTGATTGTGGTGATGTCTACATGGGTGTATATACATTTGGCAAACTCATTAAACTGCACACTTAAAAATGGATGTGTTTATTTTACGTAAATTTTATCTTAATAAAGTTGATTTTTTAAAATTTCAGAATACTTTGATGGGGATTGCATTTATTCTGTAGATCGCTTTAGGTAATAAAGACATTTTAACAATATTGATTCTACCAATCCATGAACAAGGCAGATTTTTCCATCTTTTTACATCTTCTACAATTTCTTCTGGTATTGACTGATTAACACTATGGTGCTCAAAGGGTGGGAGTGATCACTAGGGAATTGGCGGGTGGGGGGCAAACCCATGTCTGAGCGACGTGGTTAGCACTGTGGAGGGGTGGGATATGCTTGAAAAGTAGTTGTGGAGTGGAATAAGGGGTCTCAATAGGGGAAACGAATTCCTCAGAAACTGATGTATGTGATTAACTGTCCACCTCAGTAAATTCACTGATAATCATTTAATTGTACATTTAAAGTGGAGTAAAGGCATGATATGTAAAGTATACTTCAATAAAGAAAAAAATTAAAAAAAAGAAAGCTGGATAGATGGGTTCCACAAAAAAAAAAAAAAGAAAGCAGACACTCCTCACTTAAAGGTGACCTCAAAGGCGAGCTCAGCAGTTCTAATGACAAGTGTGCTCAAGAGTTGCATCTGTTTAAAAAATACAGATTCTCGCAGGAAGTGCCTGAGAATCTGCATTTTAACTAGTATTTCAGATGATTCTTTTGCAGCCTAATTGATGGAAACCCTTCAAAGTTGAAGAACTATGATAAGTATCACCAATAGCTCTTATCTGCCTACCCACAAAACCAGCAATGAGAACATTCGTGCCTTCAATTGCTTAACATCGAACCCAAAGCACTGCTCCATAAGCAATATAAATGCTGGGCATTTATTACTTAGTAACATAAAATAAAATTCTGGTCCTCAAATGTCCAAAACTCATAGGAATTTGTTGTCCTCCAAAAAAGTCAATGGTCTGTGAAGAACCCTGATTGCTGGTCAGTGCAAGGACAGGACAAAATTATAAACCCAGCCACTCATTCATTTCTCCCATTGCTTCTCTTTCACATTATGGACAAGAACTCCAGTGCTGAAGAAATGCAAACTGTCTCACTCTCCAGTGACTATGTACAAACAGAAGTAAAATGAAACATTTCATCATTAAAACCTAAGGGGCTCAGGGTCTCAGACCTCCTGCCTCTAGGGGAGTGTTTTCAAGAGATGATTTTTCTGGGTGCTATAAGACTAATTTGAGTGAAAAATATAACTTTAAGTAGTTATTTGTAGTCATGAAGGCAGCTTCTGTGGAGCAAAAGGGATTTTAAGTCAAAAACAACATAAAAATACATATTTGGTAGAAGAAACAAGAGGTGAAGGTTAACTATTAACAGAGACCAGCCCTCAGCAGGGTAACAATGTCTGTAAATTAATTACAATTTCTCCATGAATCAGGAGTGTTCTTAAACATTCTTGAGTGTTTTTCAATTAATAAGCAAAGGCTATACTTCTTTGGTTTTGTGCTCTACTTCCTCTAATTTGTAGGGCCGTCTCTTTGAGATTTCAGTGCCCATAAAAGACCCTCTGGATGGTTCCATATCTGTTCTGGGTCCAGCTCACATCCTTCATGTTCGTTTCCACAAGCTTGGGGAGTGCTCCTCAATTTGTAGTAGAATCCAAAACAAAGTTTCCCCTTAAAAACATGAAAGCAATGAAAAAGGAGAAAGCATGAGATCAAGTCATAATATAATATATAAGGACCAATGGCTGGGGATTACTATACAGTCTAAACAAAGCTATATTTGGAGATTTGTTTGCACAGTCGTGAGTCTCTTGACAAAGGGGATATGTTCTGAGAAACGCATCATTAGGCAATTTCATCCTTGTGCGAACATCATGCATAGGGTGTACTTACATACCCCTGGATGGCATAGCCTCCTACACACCGAGGCTATAAGGTAAAGCCTGTTGCTCCTAGGCTACAAACCTGTACTGCATATGCTGGATTGAATGCTGCAGGCAATTGGAACACAATGGTAAGTATTTGTGTATCTAAACATAGAAAAGTACAGTAAACATATGGTATAAAAGATAAGTGCCAAGGGCACTTATCATGAAGGGCGCTTGCAGGCTGGAAGTTGCTCTGGGTCAGTGAGTGGTGAGTGGATGTGAAGGCCTCGTATCATACTTTACTGTACACTGCTGTAAATTTATAAAGACTGTATGGTTAAGCTAGGCTAAACTTATTTAAAAAAATTTTTTTTCCTCTAATCTTAAATTAACCTTAGAATACTTTAACTTTTTTATTTCATAAACTTTTAAGTGTTTTGGTTTTTTTTAACTTTTTGTTTCTTTGGTAACAACAATTAGCTTAAAACACAAACACAGTCTACAGCTGTACCAAAATACCGAAATATTTTCTTTCTTTATGTCTTTTTCTATTAATTTTTTTTACTTTTTATACTCTTTTGATAAACACTAAGACACAAACACACACTAGCTTAGGCTTGTACAGGGTCAGGATCATCATACCACTGTCTTCCACCTCCACATCTTGTCCCGCCTGGAAGGTCTTCAAGGACAGTAGCATACAGGAAGTTATCATCTCCCATGAGAGCAATGCCTTCTTCTGGAATACCTCCTGAAGGTCCTGCCTCAGGCTGTTTTACAGTTAATGTTTTGGTTTTTTACATATAAGCTGAAGCAGTACGCTCTAAAACAACCATAAAAAGTATAATATAGTAAATATGTAAACCAGTGGCATAGTCATTCATTATCATTATCAAGTATTACACATTGTACATAATTGTCTGTGCTCAACTTTCACACAGCTGGCAGCGCAGTAGGTTTGCTTACGCCAGCATCACCACAAACACGTGAGTAATGTTCTGTGCCACCATATTAGGATGGTTGAGATGTCACCAGGCAATAGGAATTTTTCAGCTGCATTATAATCTTATGGGACCGCTGTCATATATGTGATCCACCGTCGATGGAAGCATCATTGTGTGGGACACGGCTGTACAAGTGTAGCAGTGATCTGGGTAAACTGTTGCCATGGGCACTGTATTGATTTTATTGATGAAAATATTTAACATTTGAGCATTCTTAGATATTTGAATATTTCTGGACAGTTTTTCTCATTACCAAGTTACTTTAACTCATTTCTTTTAGAACTATTTGTTAAAGGGCATGAATTTTCCCTAAAATTAATCCTCAATAGAAGGAAAAAAAACCCATCATTTCACTTAGAAACTCTTTGTGTTTATGAGAAATGACTATTGATTTTGACTTTTTTAGAGCTTCTTCCTTTTGTACCGAGGCAAGTTCTGCTAGAATTAGTGTTTTAAAACCCTCCAAGGAATTGTGGTGTAGTCCAACCCTAAAACAACTCCCTCTGCTACAAAATGTTCAGTATTGAGAAATCCTAGGTCTTTCCCAGGGCTTTCTCCACCCCCAAACACCAGCCAACACTTATACTAATCTTCTCCTGGTTTTAAAAATCCAATTTAAGAGATGTTGGTTTGACAAGGCTTTTATAACTTTAAAATTTTAACAAACTTTAACAAACTGCTAAAAAAAGAGAATTTGAAAGATAACGAATCTTGAAAATGTAGTACTGAGAACTCTGAATAGGTTCAGTTTTCAAAACACAGGGAGTTTGATTATCCTTAAGTGAGATCAAGTGGGTCCTGCCTTTTTCACTCAGTCAATCCAGAGAAAAAGGGAAATAAACTTGGTAATACACCCAAACCCATTAGCCATCCATTATTAAGTACTAAGTAACCCCTTTAAGACTGGTCAGCTCTGTCCAGAGGACCAAGTCACTGTAAGCGTAATCTGATTCCACTAACAATTCGTCATTAAATGTTTATTTAAGAGATAAATATTTTGATGATTTAAAATTTAATCAGAAACTAATAAGAATTCTTTAATAGGTGTTTGATTTATAGTTATTAATTTTCACACTAACATTTATTATATGAGAAGGTTTAGTTGTAAAAGACACTTCTAAATATGCATGTACCCTTTGACCCATTAATGAGAGAATGATTAAGTAAATAATGGTATCTACAGCCACTTAAGGTAAATTTTAAAAAGAGTTTTCTGGATTTTGTAAACTTTGTGAAGTGAGATGTATTATTTTAATGATAAAAAAATTACAAAAGAAGGCCCTTCCTGGTTTCAAGATAAGCCTCACATAGACAATTTAAAATAAACACTGGCCTTCCTCACTCTTTGTCCTATCATCTCGTTTAAATTTTCTTCATTGTCATTAGAATGCTTTCATTATTGCCTTATCAGACATTATTTTTAGCTTATTGTTTGTCTCCCCTGCCCCAACTAGACTGCAATCTCCGTGACATCCGCGCATTTGGGTCTCTTGTTCAACGTTCGTCCGGACTCTAGACTGGAGAGTGAACAGAACCGGCAATTGTGTGTGGGGTAAACAGATGAGCTGACTGCTCGCTTAGCACACTCGCTCCTAGTTATACTGGATATGTCTCTCTCCACCCCCCCCGTGACCCTGCCTGCCCTCGCATTAGTCCCATGAGGGCAGGGACCATGTCATTTTTATTTTTCATACGCCCAGTGGCACTAAGCCTGATCGCACTCATTGCGAATGAACGAATGCATGAGTGAGCGGGTGTAAGGTGTGGTTGTTAATGCCCGTGCTCTTTCCCCTACACCGCTACGCCATTCCTCCGAGGAGTTAACAAATCCCGCTTTAGAGGAGGTTAAAATTGCATTTGGCACGGCACTTCAGGAGTCTCCGGCGTGCAGGTGCGTTGTCGATCATGGAGATGGGGAGCGCGCCAGGCAGCTCGTCCCCTGGACGCGCCGTGACAGGGCAGCCGGGCAGTCAGGAGACAGGACCGTCAGCCTGACTCTGTGAAATTAGGTTTCATTCGCTCACTATCTTACACAACGAATCTCACTGAGCTTGTAATGATCACACTGAATTTTTTGAGATAAATTTTTATACAAGCTTGGGAAGAAGACAGTAACCACATTTTTCAGCTTTCCGTTAGGGTACTTGTCAGTTACCCGACCAAGCCACACTGAGTCTTGGAGCGCGCGCCTTCTAAGCTGGCCTGGCCGCAGGGGGACCCTCCCACTCTGTGCCGCTGTCACTTTCCTTGCTGAGACTCTGCTGATGCCAGAGGATTGCAGTGGCCTGGGCTCTCCAGTCAGTTTTTGACTCAGACCTCGGTTCCTTATTAGTAAGACAGGGACAATAGCGATCACCTTATGCTTGCTGAGAGGAGGATAGTTATGCAGTGGGACGGTACATATTTATTCTCAAAAAATATGGTTTTCCCTTGTTCAGTTACATTTGGTGCCATTTATGTAAAGACACAGAGTTAAGATCAGATTTGTGAGGAGCCTCTGAAAAGAATTTACCACCAACCAACACTGTTCTCAATACTACAGTCTTCCCTCTATTCTTTACAATTTTATGATAGCTTCATCTACCTTCGGTTCAGAAACAGGCTCAAAAGCTCCCAAGTGAGTTTCCAGCCAGTCCCAAAGTGGGAATGCCCATTCCACGGTGGCGTCTTCAGACACCTGAACTGTCAACCGTGTTCAGGAACCGAGCCCCACGGCCTTCTCCATCACATCCTGTAATCACCACCCACAGTGACCATGAAACAGCTGCCCCAAGTATGAATCCACCTTCAGAAATAAAATACTCAAAAGGATTACAGGCTTACACTTAAAATATACAATTTGAATGATGCAAGCTAACCTGTTAACCTTGAACATTGAGAAAGAAACCTACAAATTCAGAAAAAAATATCAGAAGAACAAATTTTATTATAATCACTGAAAAATAATTTATACACACATGTAAACACACACACATACATTTATAAATACAGGTTTTTCCTTTAAAAGAAGCGCTGTGAGATATTGTAGACCCAGTGGAGCCCAGATGGAATTGTTTCCTTGATGGTGACAGTGGCGCCCTCTTCATACAAGCATGGAGGCCCGCAGCATTCTCACCTCGATAGCCAGACTGCCAGGGCTCAAATTCAGCTCAAGTTGTGAGCATGAGAAGCAAGAATGTCTGTTTATTCACTCATAAAATGGGGATAGTAATATATCCTACATCAAAGATTAAATGAGATTAGACAAGATAATACCTGGAACATTTTTCATTTTTATTATGTTTCCCCCAATAACTAACAAGTGATCAGTAGGCAGAAGAATTTAATGGAATGAATATTCATTGCACTTCCCTAAGATTCATGGACCCCTCACTTGCCACAAGAATATCCAAGTACAAATAAAGCACAGTGACTGAGGCAGCAGGAGAGCATTATATCAAATAATTGTATCAAAAACTATATCCAATCATCTAGGTTTGAATCCCTCTTCTGCCACTTGATAGCTGTGTGATTTAGAGCATGTAACTTAACTATTCTATCCCACAACTTCTTCATCTTCAGACAGTGTTATTAGTACCACCTCATAGGATTGCTACGAAAATTACATATGAAATAAATAGGGAAAGTAGTTTCCCCTCACTCTTCTTTTCAGCCCCTTATTTGTTTCCTTGCTAGCACTTTCAATTTTATTATTCATGCCTGTTTGTTTATCACTTGCCTCTCTGAAGAAGATGTGTACACCAGCAGTGGAGATTGCCAACTGCTCCAGTTCACACCGAAGCCTCAGCTCTAATACAGTGCCAAGCACAGAGGAGGAGATGTTGATTTATTATGTTACGATTACTCTTTTATATGCACTTGGCATACATTAGTTCAAGTCATTGATTTAATTCTCTCATAGACACACTACGTGGTAGAATTATTATCCTACATAGACACACTGCGTGGTAGAATTATTATCCCCCTTTTACAGGTGAGGAAACTGAGATGAGCACATTGCTCACAGAGCTAATAAGGAGTGGGCTTGGGTTCAAGCCACTTCTGTCTCACTGAACAAGTTATGCTCTCTAGTGTCCATGTCGTGGCCCTAGTGACTGTCCTCACAGGGCACTGTGGTGAAGGGAACATCGCCAGGCCCCTACAGAACATGTTGCCAGGCATCCCACATGGTGCCATGGAAGCTGCACAGCTCCAGGAGAAGGGGATGTTGGTCTCTCATGAAACTGGGAACAGGAATGATTTTTACTGTCTGCAAATAATAAATGTAGAAACATGAGTAAAAATACGTACTTCCTCAGTCTCCTAGATAGATTCTTTCTCTTTTCTACAACCCTTTAATGGTAGAGATTTCTAGGGTTTAGTTCTTGGGTGACTTCTGCTCTCTATCCACGCTCATTTTCATAGTGATCCCATTCAGTCTCTGGCTTTATGTAACGTCTACGTGATGATAACTTTCAAGTTTACCTCTCCAGCCTGGACTTCTCTCCCGAATTGTTGACTTGAATATTATATTATCCATTTGGTATTTCTGCTCATATGTATAAGGGTGCTATCAAAATTAACTCATTATTCCCATTTCAGGTTGAAGGCATCTCTGTATGTCCAATTGTGTTAATAAATCTTGGCATCATCACTGGCCCCACCTCTATCTCTCACACCCCACAGATAATTAATTAATCTGTTTCATAGATCCTACCTTCAAACTATACCTAGAATCCAATCATTTCTCCCACCTCTCCTGCTACCATTTAGTCTAAGCCACCAGTATCTCTTGCTGAAGTAACTACAAAAAGTTTTCCTGGTTCTGTTCTTGTCCCCTTGCCTCTTATAATCTATTCTCAACAGAGGTGTCAGAATACTTTTTCAAAAACATATGTTACATCATGTCACTTCTATGCTCAAAACTCGTCAGTGGTTCCCATCATACTTGGATAAAAGTCAAAGTCTTTTCAGTGACCTATAAAGCCTTACATTATCGAGTCCGCATTACTTCTCTGAATTCTTATCTTACAGCTGTCCTCCAGCTCACTCTAGCCACCCTGGTCTTCTCTATGTTCTTTGAACACACCTAACATGTTCCTGTTTCATGGCCTGTGGCTCTTGTCTATCTGTCCTTCTGTTTGGAAGTACCTTCAAGTTTTACCTCAAATCTCACATTTTCAAAGAAGCATAACTTGACCACTTCACTTACTGTTCAAATGTTTGCCTCCTACTGTCATCTACTTTCCCTTGCCCTAATTTTTTCCATAACCTAGATCATCTTTTAATGTAAAACAAAAATTTTTAATTTATCAAGTTTATTGTTTATTAGCTGGCCCCTCCCACTAGAATATAAAATGAAGGAGGTCTGAAATATACTTTATTTTATTTACCAAGATATCCCAAATGCCTAGAATAGTAAATTATAGGTGTTCAATAAATAAGTTTTTTATAATCAACATTAAATTGTATATTCCCTACTTGCAAAAGTATTTAAGCCATCTCTCAGTCTCCTTGAGTTTGCTGAATTTATGACCAACTTTAGGAAAAGAATATAAGATGGTTTCCAAAACTTTATGCTAAACAAGAAGGAAGCTATGAAGACAGACGGAATGAGAAAACTGAAGGTGCAAAGAATAAATGAAAAGTCTGAGGCAGAAGGCAAAAGGAAAAATTAGAATCCAGGAAGAAAAGATAGGCAAGAATGAGTAACAAATTAGGAGAGTAAGTATAAAAAGAAATTTTAAATATGAGATGATTATCAAGAAAAAAATAAAATGCCATTGAGTTCAAATTAAAAGTATAATAGCACTATTTGGCTTATGGACATACTAATAACCCTTCCTGAAGCATTATAAAAGCTATACATGTAACAAAAACATTTGTACTCCCTTATTATTTAGAAATTTGAAAAATTTGAAAAAATAAGATAGAATTAAACAAAACCTGGTTCAAGGCTCAGCTTGCTGTTCAGCTTGCTTTTTTTATTATGAAAGAAACAGTATTTTTTCCTCTTTACTACTTATGATCATAAGGAAAATAGTCCTTTGGTTTATTCAATAGGAAGTTGTACTCAGGGTTGAAACATTACTAATCTTATCATTTAGACCCAATATCACAGTTTATTTACTCACATATCCAGCATTTTTCCATGTTCTTCATTTCTCTGCATAAATCTGTATTTCTATATCATATCATTTTCCTTCTGTGTGAAGGATTTTCTTTAACATTACTTGTACTACAAGTCTGCTGGTAGGGGATTTTTTTCAGCTTTTGTATATTTGAAAAAGTATTTTACTTTTATGTTAAAAGGTATTTTTACTGAGAATAGATTTTATGTTAACAACTTCTTTCTCTATCTTCCTTTCTTCCTTTTTCTCTTCCTTCCTTCCTTCCTTCCTTTCCTCTCTCTCTCTCTCTCTCTCTCTCTCTCTCTCTCTCTCTCTCTCTCTCTCTTTCACTCCACTGTCTTTCTGTTTGTATTGTTTCAAAAAAGAAATCTGCTATCATTCTTATGTTTGTTCCTCTTTATGTTATGAGTCCTGTTTCTCCCCATGCTGTTTTTAAGATTTTTCTCTTTATCACTGGTTTTAAGGAATTTTATTAACAGAGATTTCATAATTCCATTTTTTTCTAAATTACACATTTTATTTTCATTATTTCATAAACTTACTGAATTTCAATGCTGTAAGGGGTGCTGAGTGGGAGGAAGATGCCTGTCCAGAAACATCAGCTGCCAGAACATCTCAGTAAGAAGAAGAAGTTTTAGATGAAAGAGAAAAAAATGAATAGACAAACAAAAATTGGGTGTGGATCTGAGGGAAGGGTGTCAGAACCTTCAAGAGACTCCATGGGAAGAAGTTGCAGAGCAAAATGGAAAAGAGCAAGATATTGGCAGAGATCAACTCCCTAGAGGCTTGGAGTCCAGTGAGAAGGGTAGATGGAGTGGTTTGTTTCTCCTTCCCTTGCATCTCTGAGAGTTGGCGAGTTCCCAAGCTGCTGGAGAGACTTTGTGCCCACACAATTCCAGAGGCTGCTGCATGGGGCACCAGGCTCCCAGGCCCCTTGGAGCACCTCCCATCTCCATAGGCCCGAGACAGGAGACAGCAAGCACCATATTGCTTCTGTAACTACTGTGTGCCTTTGTCCTTTCCAGGGGAGTTCTAGTCCTTAGGTTTCATCTTTCTCACTCCCACACAGATATTTCCCAACTCTGGCCCAGACTGCAAGAGCCACAGGGGTCCAGTGGGTCCTGGGTGATCTGTGTGACTCCAGTGCTTGGACATTCTGGGTGGGTAGCCTCCCAGAGTGAGGGATGGACATGACCAGAGTGTTAGCTTTCCTCCATACACACTGTTTTTCTTCCCTCCCAATCCCCTACCTGTGGCTGCCGAGAGAAACAATTGGGCCATCACACCAAGGCTTCCACAGAGAGTGGGGTTCAGACCTTTCTTCCTGGGGTCCTGCAGCAGACTGAGCGGTGCTCAGATTGTGAGCTCCCTGCCTGCTGGCCCTCCCTGGTGCTGCTTGCCCGATCACATCATCAGAGCAGGGCATGCCCCAAGGGAGAGGGACATTGAACCTGCTTTGGCATTCTATGGGCAACTCAGGACCAGTGCACTTCTCCCTGGCATTGTCAGGGATTGATCTTTGGGGACCTAGGGATGGGCCTGCAGGCCAGATCCCATACACCTACGTCTCAATCATGTTGCTTAGGGGCAAGGAGGGAAGATTTGTGAATTAGTCTCAGGAGGCAAGGGAGCCCACATAGGCAGATTAGAAGGAGGAGTGCAGTGTTGGTCCTAGCTGCAGCATCCTCATGGGGCAACCCTCCCCCCATGGGAGGGCTGCACTATCAGCTAAGGCTTGGATCCTTGGTGGGGAACCTCCCAGCCTGTATCACAGTCATGGGGGAGCTCAGCTGGCTTGAACTTCTGCCTGTCAGCAGATGCCCAGGGGAAACCACAGAGCAGGGGAGGGCAGAGAGGAGCAGGACCCACTCCACACTGCCAGATTGTGAATCTCAATTGGCCCCACCTCCAGAAGCAGGCATCCACTCTTCTGTAGTGGCTCTGTCCAGAAGCTGGGAGCAGATCTTTGACCTCTACTGAAACAGATACCATTCCAGCTTCTGTGGTGCTTGACAGTAACTCACCTATCCCAGCTCCACCCAGCCATACTCCCTCACCTGCCTCTGCTGTGCCAGAGAGTAAGGACTCACATGAAGTTCCAGGGCCCCACACACCACCTGGGGCATGTGGATGCTTCTGAAAGACCAGAACCAGTCACAGGACCCCAAAACAAAATTATACCTTTTTCTTCCAGCCCCTGCCACCTACTGACAGGTGTGACACCTGTGACAATTTGCACACCCTTTACAGCATTTACTGACTCAATCACATGGACTGTGGCTGGTTCTCGCCCACAAGCACCACCTCTTGCCTCAGAGATTAAACTGGGCATGTGATAACAACTCACACTGTTAAGAAAACCACAGGGCTGGGGGAAAAAGAAGGGATTTCAAAGACCTCCATCATCCCTCATCAAAGAGAGGTAGGGAATCTGGCCGCTCACATAGCTCACCACCTCTATAGCCTACAAACAACTAGCAACTGAGAAAGCCACCACACCAAGAATATCTATAACCAAGGCATACATCCAGAACCTAGATCACCATCAAAGTACCCACAAGCAAAGCCAAAGGGTACCCAGCATATGGTACAAACACACCTATATGAGTGAGGCAAAGGGAAAAACCCTTATCTAAACAAAAAAAAAATCCAGAAATAAGCATCAACAGCTGTTTCAGATGAAAAGAAATGAGTGAAAGAATTTCAGAAGTATGAAAAATCAAAGCAAAAGTCACCCCCAACAGGGAACACTGGCTCTCTAGCAATGGAATTCAACAAAAATCAGAATATTTAAATCACAGATGAAGAATTTCAAATATGGATTATAAGTAAGCTCAATGAAATACAAGAGAAAATAGAAAACTAACACAAAGAAACCACAAAAAATTCAGGAAATGAATGAAAAATTCACTAAAGAAATAGAATTATTTAATAAAATCATATAGAACTTCTGAAAATGAAAAATTTATTCAAGGAAATCTAAAACACAGTGGAAAGTCTTAAAAACAGACTAGACCAGGTGGAAGAAAGAATTTCAGAGCTTGAAGACAAAACCTTCGAATTAAACAAGTCAGTCAAAGATAAAGAACAGAGAATTATGATGAAGGAACAAAGCCTACAAGAAACATGGGATTATGTAAAGAGGTGAAACATAAGAATTATAGCCATCCCTGAGACTGAAGAAGAAAACACACAAGAGTTGGAAAATGTATTTGAAGCAATAATTGAGGAAAACTTCTCTAGTCTTGCTAGAAATTTAGATATCCAGGTACAAGAAGCTCAATGAACACCTGGAAGATCCATCACAAAGAGGCAATCACCACAAAACATAGTCTTTAGATTAGCCAAAGTTAACATGAAGAAGGGACTCCTTTGAGCCATAAGGTAAAACATAGGTAACTTACAAAGAAAAACCCATCAGGCTAACTGAAGACTTCTCAGCTGAGACCTAACAAGCCAGAAGGGAATATTCATAAAGGAAATAATGGCCAGCCTAGAATTTTTATCCTGCAAAACTAAGTTTCTTATATAAGGGAGAAATAAAGACTTGTTCAGACAAGCAAACACTGAAGGAATTTGTCGAGATCAGACCTGCCCTGCAAGAAGTACTCAGATCTACATTATACATCGATCACCACATTAGAAACCCATGCGTGTAAAATCACCCAAAAGCTAAAGTACTGAGCCTATATAAAATAATGTCTCAAGATGTAAAACAAAGCAATAAGGTTCTATGCAACAGGATGAACAGAAATATTAATACATTCCACTTACCAATTTTTTCAATAAACATGAATGGCTTGAATTCCCTAATCAAGAGACATAGCCTGGCTGATAGAATAAAAAAATACAAGCAAAGTATCTTTTGTCTCCAGAAAACAAATCTAACCTAAGAGGACTCATTCAGACTCAAGGTGAGTGATAGTAAAAAAATAGTCCATGCAAATGGAAATCAAAAAAATGCAAGTGTAGCCATTCTCATATCAGATAATAGACTTCAAATCACCAATAGTAATGAAAGACAAAGATGGTCATTATATAACGTAAGGTAGCAATTCATCAAGAATACCTAACAATCCTAAATATTTATGCACTCAACGCAGGTGTGCCCAGATTCATAATGCAAACCCTACTAGATCTAAACAAAATGATAAATAGCAACATCACAGTTGCTGGAACTTCAACACCCCATTTACAAAACTGGGCAGATCCTCCAACAGAATATAAATAAGCAAACACTGGGCTTAAATCGGACTGTAGAACAAATGGGCCTAACCTACATTTACAGAACATTCTACCCCAAAACTACTGAATATACATTCTTCTCATCAGCACGTGGAACATTCTCTAACATTGGTCACATCTCAGGCCACAAAACATGTCTCAACAAATTTAAAAAAATAGAAATTATACCATGTATCTTCTCAGACCATAGTGGAATAAAATTAGAAATCATCTCCAAAAGAAAGACTCAATTCTACACAAAGTCATGGAAATTAAACAACCTACTGCTGAATGATTATGGGGTCAAGGAGGAAATTAAGGTGGAAATCAAAAGATTCCTCGAACTAAATAGCAAAGAGGACACAAGTTATCAAAATCTGTGGGATTGAGAAAAAGCAGTCCTAAGGGGAAAATTCATAGCCTTAAATGCCTACATCAAAAAGATAGAAAGATCACAAATTAATAATCTAGTGAATCATCTCAAGGAGCTAGAAAAGGAAGAGCAAATCAATCTCAAACCCAGCAGAAGAAAAGAAATAACTAAGGTCAGAGCGGAACTAAATGAAATCAAAAACAAAACAAAAAAATAGAGAAGATTAATGAAACAAAGAGTTGGCTCTTTAAAAAGACACATAAAATTGATAGACCTCTCACTAGGTTAACCAGAAATAGAAAAGAAAGGACACAAATAAGCTCAGTTAGAAATGAAAAAAGAGATATTACAACTGATACCATAAAAATACAAAATATCATCTTTGAATATTATAAAAATCTGAATATTATAAAAACATTGAGGAAATGGACAAATTTCTAGAAACACAGCCTTCCAAGGCTCAATCAAGAATAAATAGAACTTCTGAACAGAACAATATCAAACACTGAAATTAAAACAGAAAAAAAAAAAAAACACTTCCAACAAAGAAGTTCCAGACCAGAGAGTCTCACATTCAAATTTTATCAGACCTACAAGGAAGAATTGGTACCTATACTGTAGAAATTATTTTATAACACCAAGAAAGAAGGAGCCCTCCCGAACTCACCCCACAAAGCCAATATCACCTTGATACCAAAGCCAGGAAAAGACACAACAACAACAACAAAAAGAAAACTATAGACTGATAACCCTTATGAATATAGATGCAAAAGTCCTCAATAAAATTCTAGCAAACCAAATTCAACAGCACATCAAAAATATAGTTCACCATGACCAAGTGGGCTTAATGCCAGGGATGCAAGTATGGTTGAACGTATGTAAATCCATAAATGTGATTCACCACATAAACAGAAGCCAAAACAAAGATCCTATGATCATCTCAATAGATTCAGAAAAAGCATTCAAAAAAACTTAGCACCCATTTATGATAAAAACTTTTAACAAAATATGCATAGATGGAACATACCTCAAAATTATAAAAGCCATACATGACAAACTCATAGCCAATACCATACTGAATGGGGAAAATTTCAAAGTATTTCCACTCAGAACTGGAACAAGACAAGAATCCCACTGTCACCACTTCTATTCAACATAATGCTGGAAGTCCTAGCTAGAAAATCAGGCAGGGGGAGGAAATTCAGGATATCCAAATGGAAAAAGAGGAGGCCAAACTATCGCTTTTTGCTGGTGATATTATTTTACATCTAGAAAACCCCAAAGATTCTTCCAAGTGTCTCCTGGATTTGATAAATAAATTCAGCAAAGTCTCAAGCTACAAAGTCAATGTACGCAAATCAGTAGCATTCCTATATGCTAACAACAGTCAGCTGAGAATCAAATCAAAGACTCAATACCTTTCAAAATAGCTACAAAGAAAATTAAATACCTAGGAATATATTTAACCAAGAGGTGAAAGATCTCTAAAAAGATAACTATGAATCACTGAGGAAGAAAATTATTCATGATGTAAACAAATGGAAAAACATATCATGCTCATGCATTGGCAGAATCAACATTCTCAAAATTTTCATACTACGCAAAGTGATTTACAGATTCCATGCACTCCCCATCAAAATACCAACATCATTTTTTGAAGATCTAGCAAAAATAATTCTATGCTTTGTTTCAAACCAGGAAAGAGCCCGAATAGCCAAAGCAACATTAAGCAAAAGGACAAAAGCTGGAAGCATCACTTTACCAGGTTTACTAAGCTATATTACAAGGCTTAGAGTTGTCAAAACAGCATGATATTGGCACAAAAATAAAGACATCAGCGAATAGAAGAAAATAGAGAACCCAGATATAAAATCGTTCACATATTGCCATCTGATCTTTGCCAAAGTAGACAGCAACATACACTGGGGCGAAGAATCCCTATTTAATAAGTGGTACTGGGAAAATTGGATAGCCACGTGTAGAAGATTGAAACAGGATCCATATCTCTTACCACTCATCAAAATTAATTGGATAACAGACTTAAATCTAAGGCATTAAACCATAAGAATTCTAGAAGAAAATTTTAGAAATCTTGGATATCAGCCTAGGCAAAGAATTTATGAAGACTCCAAGGGCAATCACAGCAGCAACAAAAGTAAATAAACGGGACTTGATTAAATTTTAAGAAGCTTCTGCACAGCCACGGAAACATTCAACAGAGCAAATACACAACCTACAGAATGGGAGAAAATATTCACATGCATACATCTGATAAAGGGCTAATAACCAGAATCTACAAAGTACTCAAGCAAATCAACTAGAAAAAACATCAAACAAACCCATAAAGAGTGCACAAAAGACGTGAACAGGAGGTAATTCAAAAGAAGAAAGATGAATGGCCAATAAACATATGAAAAAATGTTCAACATCACTAATCATCAGAGAAATGCAAATCAAAAACACAATGAGATATTACCTAACCCTAGTGAGAATGGCTTTTATCAAAAAATCCAAAAATAATAGATGCTTGCATGGATGTGGAGAGAAGGAGGCACTTATACACTGTTGGTGGGACTGCAAACTAGTGGAAACTCTCTGAAAAACAGTATGGATAGTCCTCAAAGAACTAAAAGTAGACTTACCATTTGATTCAGCAATCTCACTACTTGGTATTTCCCAAAGGAAAAAGATCCATATTATCAAAAAGACACTTGCACCAGAATGTTTATTGCAGCACAATTCACAATTGCAAAAATGCAGAATCAACCCAAGTGCCCATCAATTCCTGAGTGGATTAAAATATGCTGTATATATACACCAGGGAGTACTACTCAGCCATAAAAAATTAATTAATACCTTTTGCAACAATCTTGGTGGAACTGGAAACCATCCTCCTAAGTAAAGTATCACAAGAATGGAAAAAGAAACACCACCTGTACTCACTATTCAATTGGAACTAATCAATCAGTACTCATGTTCACAGATGGGAGTAAAACGCAACAGAAATCATGCATGTGGGAGGGGGTAGAGGGGATAGGTGTGATCAGACTAAACTGGTACAATGTACACTTCTGGGTGATGGACACACTTATAACTTTGACTCAAGCAGGGCAAAAGTAATCCATGTAAACAAAACATTTGTACCCCTGTAATAGTCTGAAATAATAAATAAATAACTTGTTTAAGATTATAGAACTAGGATTTCAACTCAACCCTAATTCAAAAGCTCATGCAGTTTCTTCTTTATCAGAGTGACTTTTAAGTTTTATATTCCAGCTTCTTTTATTTATTTTTACTTTGTTCTCTAATTTCTTCTGAGATCTAGGGGTGTTTTTTTTAGTATTATTGTGTGAGAATATATGTAGTGCTATAATTCTATACCAAAAGATTCTGAGATCTTGACTCACTTTAATACTATAATGGTTAATATGTATATTTTTGGCATTTCACTCTCATTTCTAAATTAAAATTTTAGTGCAAAAAATTAAAAAGGAGGTGCTAAAGAGTACTAAGTTCAAATTCCTCGTGCGATGTGCACCGTCTGGGGGATGGTCAGGCTTGAGGCTCTGATGGAGGGGGGAGGGGGCAAGGGCAACGTATGTAACCTTAACATTTGTACCCCCATAATATGCTGCAATAAAAAAAATAAAGTCAAAAAAAAAAAGCACAAATGTCCATTAGTGTTAATTCAATTAATAAATGTAAAGAAGACATGAAGAAGAACAAGTCTGGGCTAGATATATGGATTTGTTTTAATTTCCTCAGAGATGAGAGTTAGATGATCCAATACAATTTACAGAAAACTAACCAAGAATAATATCTAAATCTGAAGAAGAGAATGAGAAAGTCTGAGAACATGTCAGAAATTTAGGAGAAGCAAGAGACTATAAAAATCAAGTGAAGTATTACCAACTAAAGAAAATGTTCCATGAAAGAATAGATGCTCTTTAGTAATTGTTGGAACAGTTCAGAGGGGAATAAGAAGATAGAGACTGAAAATTCATAATGGAATTTGGCAACTGATGTTCATTAATGAACTTCAAAATTACAGCTTTTTAGAAGAAAAGGGGTTAATAGAAAATGTAAAGCAATATCATTTTATTTAGTAACATACATATAATGCTTAGTACTGTGGCACGAAATCTTCTAAATGTTTTGTAAGTATTAAGTCATTTAATCCATCTTCATAAGCATCATTATCATTCTCACTTTTCAGATGAGAAAATTGAGGCACAGACCAGTTAAGCACTTGTCCAAGGTCATACAGCTTATAAGCGCTGGAGCCAGGATTCAGATTTACATCTTTGTGGTCTTGCTCTGTTCCAGAATCCATACTTTTAACCATTATTCTACACTGAGTCTCAGGCAGGAAATAGAAGTACAGATAAGTCCTGTTAATGTCTCATATCTTGGGAAAAACTAATTAGAAGAGTTGGAGATTTTGTTGGGGAGAGTTGAATATCATCAGAAGGATATTTGCTGTAAGTTTCTAATCAATGTAGGATAAAAATGCCTAAACATAAATTTTTCTACTGATAATTAAGAATTCATAATTTTGGTTCCAGCCCTAACTTTCACTAACTATATAACCTTTGACAAGTCTAAACCTCTCTGAGATTGAATTTTCTCTTCTATTAAGTTATGCTAATTCTTAACACTCAGTGTTATTTTGAGACCCAAAAGTTGCAATTTGTGTGAGAATGTTTGTAAACTTGTACATACTCAAAAGTAAGGTACTTTGTTTAAAAAATTGAAAGAAAGTTGGCCGGGCGCGGTGGCTCACGCCTGTAATCCTAGCTCTCTGGGAGGCCGAGGCGGGCGGATTGCTCAAGGTCAGGAGTTTGAAACCACCCTGAGCAAGAGCAAGACCCCGTCTCTACTATAAATACAAATAAATTAACTGGCCAACTAAAAGTATATATATAAAAAAAAATTAGCCGGGCATAGTGGCACATGCCTGTAGTCCCAGCTACTCAGGAGGCTGAGGCAGGAGGATCGCTTGAGCCCAGGATTTTGAGGTTGCTGTGAGCTAGGCTGATGCCACGGCACTCACTCTAGCCCGGGCAACAGAGTGAGACTCTGTCTCAAAAAAAAAAAAAAAAGAAAAGAAAAAAATTGAAAGAAAGTTGAAGAAAAAAGAACACAGACTTGTTGACATCTTTGATCAAAATAAATGCAAAGATTTAATAACACTTGGAAAAATGAGCATAATGATGAAAGGTACACACTGAAAAAACAACAGATGTCAAGTGATATTGTCTAATTTAGAAAATAAAAATCTTTTTTTTCCTGTTTAGTTCATCATCCAGGTCAATTTATATATAGCTTAATTCTATGCTAGGGGGAAAAAAGCTATGCTATGCTAGAAAAAAAAAACATAAGCCCTGGGATATTCTAATTTCTTAATATTTTTTGTATGAAGAATTTATTTTTAGAGCAGTTTTAGGTTCCTAGCATAATTTAGAGAGAGGTACAAAGATTTTCTACATATCCCTCATGCACTCCCACATGTGCAGCCTCGCCTGTGCAATCGATGAGCCTACACTGACACAACACTATCACCCAGAGTCCATGGTTACATTAGATTTCACCCTTGGTGTTGTACATTCTATGGGTTTGGACAAATTTATAATGACATATAGCCATCGTTATAGCCCTAAAAATCTTCTGTGCTCCACCTAGTCATCCCTCCCCCTCCCCCAGAAATCACTAATATTTTCTTATTACATTTTAACAATTAATTTTATTCATATTCTAGGAGATTAAGAGAACTGGCAATATCTTTTATTTTTCTTTTAACTCTGTTGTATAATTTTTCTCAGGTTTGTCAGATATAGTAATTAAGCACTTTTGATGTATTTTAGAAACAAGAACATGTAAGAGATTATGTAAACACACTTGATAATAAAATAACTCATTTCTGGATTATAATAACTACTTGTCATATATTTCAACCAAGGGTACAAAATAGTAAATACAAAATTTTAACACCAATGGCTTATATTTTTGAATAACACATACTGTCTTTTAATAGTAAGACTATATGTGGGATTTTACACTCTCAGAGTTATGTGAAAATTGAACTTTGACTTATTAACATTGAAAAGCACAAAGCCATTATGAAAACATATAAGCATAAACAAATATCAGCAGAAGAGGAAAATAATAAAATATAATGCCCCATTGACTTGTTTTCAAAGCCTAGTTGGTACTCTCTCTTCACTGTTATTTTTACCTGATAAAATATTTTCATCCTTTCTGTCTGCAGAGAATTTTTTGACCAGTACCCTGTCTTCTCTGTTAAGAGAAAACCATCAGCTACAGTCAAAGTTCACCTCATGTTTTATATGTTCCTTTTTTATGAGAAAAGGCTTCAAATGCTAGCCCTCAAAAGCTGCTGAGACCTCACAGCTGATCTGAACCTTGTCATGTTTTCCACAACCAGATGCAATCTACAATAGAGTTAGGAAGAAATTGGATGCTGGGCTATGTAACTGGGCTATATATAATAATACATATATTGATAGCTGCTAACAGCTATATCACAGTTATAACTTTGGACACCATACATAACAGGCAGTGTTGCAAGTCGTGCTCATTTGATCCTCCTCACAATAGCCCTGCTAATTAGGCTGTATTAAGCTCATCACACAAAAGAAGAAATTCGGGCTTAATCATAAGTAGGAGAATTAATATTTATACCCTGGTCATTCTAACCCCAAGTCTACCAACCAGTCAAATTTTTTGTCTATTACAGCCTGTATAAAGTTATGATTCATATTATCAGTTGATTGCACCTCATTAGAAATATTTAGCAAACAGAATTTCTTTCTTTCTTTCTTTCTTTCTTTCTTTCTTTCTTTCTTTCTTTCTTTCTTTCTTTCTTTCTTTTTTTAGACAGGGTCTCACTCTCTTGCCCAGGCTACAGTGCCATGGCATCATTCTAGCTCACAGCAACCTCAAACTCCTGGGCTCAAGCAATCCTCCTGCCTCAGCCTCCCAAGTAGCTGGGATGACAGGCACGTGCCACTGTGCCTGGCTAATTTTTTCTATTTCTTTCAGTTGTTTGGCTAATTTCTTTCTATTTATAGTAGAGATGGGGTCTTGCTCTTGCTCACTCTGGTCTCAAACTCCTGAGCTCAAGCAATCCTCCTGCCTTGGCCTCCCAGAGGGCTAGGATTACAGGTGCGAGCCACTGTGCCCGGCCTACTTTCTTTCTTGATTTAGTGATTAGGTATCCTTTGAAAACCTGTATTAGATTAGCAGGACAAGATAGCAAAGAAGGTTTGTAGTATAACATTTATTTTTGTGGACAAAATGCTCCAAAGGCATATAACTTATAGCTGAGCATGGCATGGAACATTTGTGGGGAAAACTGATTAGCTAATGTACTACTATTAAGTATAGTACTATTAGGTAATTGCTGCTAGTTGTCACATTAGGAAAGCTAGTTTGATTAATACTTGTGAAGCTATATATAACTAAATGATATTATTTTAAGATGTTTAAGTTTCACTAAATTTTTTAATAAAATGGGGAATTATAAAAAGTGTCTCATCAAAAATGTTTACTTGCTCCAGGACACAAGCAGTGAAAGAGCAAAAGAAATAAAGTCAGTGAATCATCCAAGTCAAAGAGAAGATCATTGTGTCCAGTTTCCATGGAGTCATCCACTAGGAGTTTGGTCCAAGGCCTTTGCCTTTCTGCATAATACCATATCCCTTTCCTCATCCATCATTAGGGTCACAGCCAACACTCCTATAACAAGAGACAAGTTGATAAGAGAAAAGCATAATAAATTTGTTTAATCAAAGTCTACCTAAACTTTGTTACAAAGTGACACAGCAGTCTTCAGAAATGAAGACCCAAAGACACAGGGGAAGCTGTCTATTTCTATGCTTAGGTTCAATAAACAATGGATAGCAGTGTAGAAATATGACCAGACAAAAGGGTATGATTTAATGGGAATAGACTAAGGAAGGAATGCACCAAGACCTGTCTGTTCATATTCTTCTTGGCCTCTCTGTATAGCACTCCTTCCCCTCAAGTATGAGGAGACTCCAAAAAGTTCATGGAAAAATGACATTAAAAGATAAAAATAAAAAATATAAACTTTACTTCTCAACATAAGTTCCCTCAAGGTTGGAACACTTCTGTAAGCAATGGTATCAGCTATTTAGTCCATTCCTAAAGAACTGAGGATCCTGGGAATTTAACCATGTCAATGTCATATTTTTAACATTATTAACTGAACAAAAATAGGTGCCCTATACAGATCTTTTAAGGCTATAATACAAAACAAAACAAAATATTCAGAAGGGACCAAATCAGGACTGAAGGATAAATGCCTAGTAATTTTCCACTGAAACTCCACAAAATTGCCCTTGTTTGATGAGAGGAATGAGCAGGAGCCTTGTCATGGTGGAGAAGCACTTTCTGGTGAGATTTCCTGGGCAATTTTCTGCTAAATCTTGGGCTAACTTTCTCAAAACACTCACAATAAGCAGATATTATCCTTCTTTGGCCCTCCAGAAAATCAACAAGCAAAATGCCTTCAGCATTCCAAAAAAACTGTTGCCATGACTTTCGCTCTTGATTGGTTTGTTTTTGCTTTGACTGGACCACTTCCACCTCTTGGTAGCCACTGCTTTGATTGTGCTTTGTCTTCAGGGTTGTACTGGTAAAGCCATGTTTCATCTCCTGTTACAGTTCTTAGAAGAAATGCTATGGGATCTTGATCCCCCTTGTTTAAAATTTTAATTGAAAGCTCTGCTCTTGTCTGCAGCTGATCCAGGTTCAATTTTCTTGGCACCCATGGATTGGAAAGTTTATTCAACCTTAATGTTTTAGTCAGAATTTTATAATCTGAACCAATTGAGATGTCTATGCTGTTGGCTATTGTTTCTGCTGTTAATCATTAGTCTGATGGGGATAAGACCACTGGGACTAAGGAATGCTACGTCTGAGGCCGTGGGAGGAGAGGAGGTGAAGGAATTGCCTGAAATAAGGACAGATGTTAACTGCCTGGTTGGGGGACATATCAGCAATCTGGGAGTACAGCAAAGCATGCTCCAACCTCAGAGCCTGCGGAGTTTCATGCCAGAAAACCTGTGGAGCGGCCTGACATGAAAACTTCTTATGGCTGTAGAGGTAGATTGCGATATGTCAGCCCAGGAGAAGGGACTTCAGGCTTCAATTGTTAGAACGCCAGACCAAGTTCCTTCCTTCTCTCCCTTTCTCATAACAATGCCTCAGTTAATGTAGAACTAACCTCTCAGTGGAAAACACATAGTTTCTTTGTTCTTTGCCCAAATGGGTCACAGCTACTGAACTTAAAAATTGCTGTCTATTTAGATAGCACGTGCTTGGCATAAAATTAGTTTACCTTGGGACAGAGTTGTACCTACTAAAGAATTACGTGTTTTCACTTCTAGAAAGGAGAGGGTAATTAACTAGCACACCTTGTGATTTTTGGGGAGCCTTAAGACTTCTGTTCTTTGTATCCCATGATTTTTTCACATGAGATCATTGTACTTTGTAGCATGAAAAAGAATAAAAGCAAGTGCTGGGTTTCAGTCACCACCATCTTTGCATCTGAGTGCTGGTAGTCCCCTGACTTCCCCACACTTTTAATGTTATTCCTGTGTCTGTGTCTTTGTTTCTTTCATCTCTTGCAGCGCATTCTTTCCAGGGACCCTATCTTTATAGGGGACATCGTCAACCCCCGATATTAGTCCTCTTTAAGTAGGGCATAAGCACTATGAATTTTTTTCCTTCAAAATTGATGTGGATGGTCTGCTGTTGCAGGTTTCATCCTCAACATTGTCTCATCCCTTCTTAAAATGAGTTATCCATTTGTAAACTTCTGATTTCCTTGGGGAATTGTTCCCATAAACTTTTCATAGAGTATCAATGATTTCATCATTCTTCCACCCAAGCTTCACCATAAATTGATTTGTTCTTGCTTCAATTTTAGCAGAAATCATGTTGCTCTGATAGGGGCTTTTTTCAAATTGATATCTTACCCTTCTTAGTGCCTCAAACTAGATACTTTTCAAACATATTATAATATGTTAATATGGGTTTATTTTGGTGAAAAAAATGTTTGAAATCCATGTGTAGCTTTTTATAATATGCATTTTCCATAAACTTTTTGAAGACCCTTCGTAGAGGGCAGAGCCCCTCTGCAATGAGAATCTTCAAAGGAGAAGGGAGAAGGGAGAGAGTAACATTTCGAGGTTTTGTGGCTTGCTCTAGGGGAGACAAGTTCTAGTTTTTATATCCTACCTCAGAGAAGAAGAATTACAGTTTCTATGATTTGCTTCAGGGAGGAAGAAAAGGGGCAGAGATAGGAGGGCAAGAGAAGATCTGCGACAGACTTTGCTTCTGAGCCTCTTCCAGTGTCCTTCAAAGTACTTGGCATGCCAAGGTGCCATACTTTGGGGTATTGTGTTCTGAGCCACAAATGAAGACAGAAAAAATAGCCAAGTTTAGTCCTTTTCTTCGTGCTGTGCCTTTAACCATGATGGGTTTATGTGATACTTAAAAAAGATAGAGCAAAGTATGGTGGTTGCCCTTTGTGGTGGTGGTGGTTGTTTACAGACAGATTGTAGAAACTTGTTGAAGAGATGTACTTAACTGTTTTATCTGACTAAGGATTTTTTTTAACTAAAAGCTCTGAGAAAGCCAATTTGTTAGATATCAAGTGATTCACAAGATTTCAGTTTTTTTCCAATGTAACAGACCATCTGGACACTTTAAATCTTAAATTTCAGGAAATAAACTAAGGCAAGGCTGGACTAATAAAGGCAGTCTAGGTCCTCAGACGCAAGCTGCACACCTGCACTGGGTAGAAGCCCACCATAGACCACCTTGTCTCTCTGTACAAGAACAGCCAGATGCATTGTGGATTTTGAAAAATTATAGAGTTGATTAGCATATATGACATCACAATTTCCAGGAAAATTCACAGATTTTGTAAGTGGTTCAATTGCTTTTGCTGTCTCTAGAGCACAGGACTCCAAGTGTCTCTGAAGTATCGTTATTCACCCTGCCTGTGGCTCAATGTCAGCATGTCTACCAAGAAGACAAAGGGTCTCCAGGATAGTGGCGGTGAATACATTAATTTCAGATGCCTCCTAAAAGGTCTGACAAGGTGGCCAAAGACTTGACAATTTTTAGTAACAATTAACTCCAGCACAGTGTTCTCTCTTTAATAAATCATTGGTGATGTAAATTTGGAGTCACCAGTTAAATATATTAATAATCTAACGCCCTCCCCTGGCCCTGCAATTTCAAGATCAGAAATTCTAGTAGTGTCATTGAAGTTTCAATGACAGCTTTTAGGGTTACACTGTTCTTTTTGTGGAAAAAAGGTTATTATTGAACACTTTGGAGTCTGCTTTATAATTTTGCTAATATGCCATATATTGAATATTTAACAGGCTACAGTTAATCATGCCATTATGATCAATTAAACATTTATGTGTATTACATACTGTTGGATTTTTCATTTTTAGCCCATTATTTAAAAACAAAATAGAGGAAAAGCTTGGGCCGCTCTAGGATACAGACAGCTTCACCTTAGTGCATCTGGCCCATAGTGACCCCAAGTGGTCATAAACTAACAGTGATTATAAGTCTTTAGGAAATTTGTTCTCAGAATTCCCACCCCCAATAGACCAGTTAAATTTAGACTGCCCAGTATAACATCCCTACTCTTTGGTATTACAAAAGGGTTTGCATCAAGGACAAAGCTGAAAATAAGGCAAATGTTAACAAATTACACTCAAAAGGGTAACAGTTACTGAAGCCTCTGAGTATCGACCAAGGCTGCAGTTGGCTGTACCCAGAGAGAGATGTTTCTGTTCTCATGATGAGATCAAGAATTTTTAAATGAGCTATGTTATGGTTACTATCATTATCATTATTAGTAGTATTTTCACATCCAAGGGCAATTTCACCCATATTATCTCATTTCATCCCTGCTATAGGTCCAGAGAGGCGAACAATATTATTCACATTTTATAGAAAACCTGTCGGTCTTGGAGAGCGAACATGATTTACTCAAGGCCAGTTGGCCAACAGGTTATAGAACCGAGATATGAACATTCTTCCTACCGCCATCCCGACTAGTTTTAGGAGGAATAACAGCTCCCTAACAAAGAATGAGGGAGGTGTTGGTTCCTTGCTTCACTCTGCATAGCCTACCTGCTCTGGTTGTGGAGAAGACTGGAATGAGCATCTTCTGAGAGAGGATTTCTACAGCTCACACAGTAGGAGCAAAATTATAACCAGAGAGCAGATTGCTTTTCTCTACTTAGAGATCATATGCTCTGTTAACAGGAGTCCTGTCATTCAAAAAGCTGAAAAGTGTTTTGGAGATTTAAGGGAAAATTATAAAAAATAACAAAGTAGATTTCAAGAAATAGACTGCAGATCAAAAAAGTGACTTTGTAAAGCCATACTGAGCTGCAAAGGGAGTGATGCAGATGGGAAAACTTTCAACAAGTGGATGGTTTGCATTTTCTCCCATGAGTGTGATTCTCATTTAAGAGCAAACACATGGCTACAATGGGACCACACATACATCCCAGGGGTCAATTCACATGCCTTCCACAGAACCATGGAAATCCCTGTCTTTCACAGCAGTAGGCTCAGTTCTCAACTTTCGTCTCCATGATCACACTGAATTTCTCAGAAAAAATTACATTTGAAGTTTCTCGGTTTAGGAAGATAACGAATCTCACGAGTCAGCCCACTCGTAGCAGGGAATGTCTTGCAACCTAAGAACCGTCTCCTGGCTTTCTAGTTTTTAGGCTTTTGGCCAGCAGTGTCTCCATGAATACGCTCTCCCCTCTTTCGCAGCAGGGCCCAGCCACACGCACTGCACACAACGTTGACAACTACCTGGAAGCCGTTTAAAAGAATACTTTGTTGTACTCAATGACTTGGATCGCTGTCAAAATGGCCTTTTCTTTTTTGTAAATCTTGGCTTGCCAAAGTCACGGCTTTCATTTGATGTTTTTCGCTGCCAGCATAACAGACATACATTTGCAACCCAACGTCCCTGCTACTCACTAATTTTAAGATGTTCTTAGATAAACACGTTTTTAAAGCTTTACTATTTTGGTTAAATTCATCAGAGCTTTGGTCCCTAGCTATTTGTTAATTGCTTCATTTTCTTGCCACATTTTTCCTCTTTTCCACTCATAACATATCAAACTTTTATTTCTTAATGAGCTTCCAAATATTTTGTCCAATTTACTCCATCTTGTCATCTTTACTTTCTTAGGGATATATTCTACTTTATCACGCCAGCAATTTACTCCTCATCTGAGCTGGCTCCGCTCTGTTCATCAAGACGTCATCATCACCCCACAATTAAAAACCATGATATGCTAAGTGCTTCCAGTTTTCTTCAGAAATGAGTATTCTAATTCCAATAAAACTTTTATTGATAAAGACAGCAAAAAAGTAGCAACCACATAGCGTATGCAGTCAATTCTTTCTAACTAGAATGCTTTCCACAAAACATTAACTTCTTACTGTTGTGCCCTGCTGTTCCGATTATTGTATAGCATTTTAAAAATTGATAAAACACTGCACTGCATTCAAGAAGAAAAAAATCAAATTAAAAAAATTATCACTTTGAGAGTACTAATGTTCTGGCAAGATCGTGTATAAACAAGCATGAAACGTATCTCTTTTTCTCATAGCTCTTGACCAGTGCAAAGGGCGGCCTTCTATTTCTAAGTGGTCACTGAGTTACCGACCCAGGTATAAACGTGGAGTAAGTCAACGCTACAAAGCCTAAAGTAAAACAAGCATTAACAGTTTGCTGAGCTGTCTCCCTGTGAAGGATGATTCTAGGGTAAGAAACTGTAGCCGACACGTCTGACCAGAGAGCTAGGAGCCTGGGGAAATCTAATCATGATTTCTGTCCATTCTGTTTTATGAAATTCTCGGGCTTTTTCAATGACAATCAGACCATGAAATAATCCACAGCGATTATGAGAGTTCAACACCCTGAGCGGGGGTGGGGGGAGGCTAATCCTCCTCCCAGATACTCCGTAGGGTCTGAACGAGCCTGGGAATGGGATGTGCTTGGAGAAAGTGCATTTCACAGTACATGCTGAACAAGAGACAGTTTTGTTTGATACATAAATCTGGGCTAAGGCTAGCATCCTGGAGGGCCCCTGCACTGTCACCCAGAGAGGACAGTCTTTCTTCACCACAACAGAAGAGAACCATTTCTGCAGGCAGGGAAGGTTCCAGCCTTTGGACACGGTCCTGCAATTTTGGCACAGACTGGTGGTCAGGCGTGGTGGGCACAGACTGGCAGAGGTTTGGGAATGAGAGCTCTCCCAGCCCGCTGCCTCGGCTTTTAGCCACAGGAAGCTTTAGCTTCCTTTTTTTTAATTTTTTTTTTTTTTTTTTTTGCAAACTATTAGGCTCAATTTAAAGACGTCCACAATTTAAAGATATCCCAGTTGGAAGAGGCAGTTATCTGGTTTAACTAGTTCTAATTGGCAATCAGCTAGTATTCAATTCTTCATCAAATATTTACAGGCAGCTATTCCTTGCCAGACACTAATCTAGGCCCTGGGATTCTGCACTGAACGGGACATAATCACTGCTCTTACAAAGTCCATGTAATAGTTGGGGAGAGAGGCAATAAACAAATACACCAGCAAATGTGTGCTGTCTTGGAGGACATTGAGTTCTACAAAGAATACTTGTCAGAGCAATGGGGTTAGACAGGACTGTGGGCCGGAGCGGGAGGAAGGGGCAACCGAACATGGCCAAAGAATCACTTTCCGCGCAGGCGATCTAGGGCTGGCAGCTCAGGTATGAGACAGGGGCTCAGGAAGATCCCTGGGAACAGGTCCAAGCCGATGGTGACTTGCGCTGGAGCAGGACTGAATGAGTGCTGCAGTACTGACCATCTGCTCTGTGAAACAGCCCACTGAGTGCTACCAAGTTAAAACACACACAGAAGCCTGGAAAGTTTTTACTTTAAAATCCACAGGAGACACATAAACCATCTGAATTCAAAGAGTGTCAAGTTCCTTCTTACAAACTGTCTCTTTCTTTCTGTCGGATTTCCACAATATAATAGGCAAAGAATATGTTCAGCGACTGACAAGGAATTCACTGGCAGCTCCAGAAAGCAAGTCTTGCCCTGGGCCGAGGGGTGCTGACGTGACTGTCTCCTCTGGTCTGTGCGCACTTGTGTTCTCTCGCGTTCCTGAGCTTCTAGAGTCTTCAACTGCCTTCGCTTGCAAGATCCGTCCTCTGTTGGACGGGTATAAATGTTGAATGTTTGTCAGCATGAAAGGCCTTCAGACATAATCTATCATTCTTCTAATTTAAGAGAGCTTGCAAAGTTGAAAAAATTTAAAGGTGAGAGATATCATACCAAAAATTTAAATGGACTCCAGGTAAACTTTTTTTTTTTTTAATTGGGGGAAAACTACAAAGCATTTACAGTACAATGTTTACAGTCACAATTTGTAGTGAACTGATTTCCCAAAATATATTACCACTCAAGTTGACTTATCTTGTTACATTCAAAAACCTACTCTGTC
>CAUYRT010085606.1:0-16207 GCA_963574885.1 Lepilemur ruficaudatus | reverse complement strand
CTAGCTCACAGCAACCTCAAACTCCTGGGCTCAAGCGATCCTTCTGTCTCAGCCTCCCGAGTAGCTGGGACTACAGGCATGCGCCACCATGCCCGGCTAATTTTTTCTATATATATTTAGTTTGCCAGTTAATTTCTTTCTATTTTTAGTAGAGACGGAGTCTTGCTCTTGCTCAGGTTGGTCTCAAACTCCTGACCTTGAGCAATCCGCCCGCCTCGGCCTCCCAGAGTGCTGGGATTACAGGCGTGAGCCACCGCGCCCGGCCCATTCCAACATTGTTAGAGTTGGCTATCACAAATAGTGCTGCTGTGAGCATTTTTGGAAAGGTACATTGAATATATGCACTCATTTCTTTTGAGTACCTAGGAACAGAATTGATGAGTCAAAAAGTGTTTGGCTTTAGGAGATAAAAACTGTTTTCCAAAGTGGTTGTACTCCTGCCAGCAGAGTATGAGTCTTCCAGTTACTCTACATCCACACCAACACTGGTATTGTCAGTCAGTCTTTTTAGTTTTTATTGTGGCTTTAATAAGCATTTTCTGTATGATTACTAAAGTTGGGAACCTTTTCATGTATTTGTCAGCTGATTATTCTCTTGTGACGTGCCTATTAATCTTTTAGCCATTTCAACTGGATTGTCTTTTACTATTTTGTAAGAGTTCTGTATGTAGTTTGGAAGGTTCAGTTTTGCTCTCATGACTATACCATTTGACTACCTTCATGTTTTCTTATGAACAATGAAATATTGTGACATCTTTCTGAGTTTTTCTTTCCTTGCAAAATTAAATTCAGTATAAAAATCTTGTCTTTTGCTGAAGCATCTCTCTCCCTGAATATTGCTGTGCAGAATTCTTATGTGTTGCTCAATACATTTCATATTTATGTTTGTGTTTGTATCTATTTCGTCCCTGTATTGTGGGTTAAATTATGCTTCTTGAACTCTTTGCAAAGCAAGAACCTGTTGTGACATGGTGGACTTAAAAAATAGGTGCTGGTTTTGTTTGAAAGGTGTGGATAAGAAACCATTACAAAGGATTTTAACTATTTAATGAGAGAAAAACATGTGAGGGTAAGGGAGAGGCCACATCTAGGAGAGATGTGTGGCATGTGGATGTGAGAAATACTAAAAAGGTAAAATTTGAGTCTATTCCTAATTACCTGGATGTGGAGAGGAGACACCTATAGGTGCTTTGTAGTAGAGATGGTGTGATTTTTTGTTTTTTTATATACAGCCTTGTTTAGAAAAGGTAAGAGATGGTTTATAGGGACACATAAAAAATAAGGCAGTGTAAACTAGAAGTAGGTGGGAATGGCTTTATAGTATATAATTGCCTTCATTTTTAAATGTTTAGGTAAGTAAAATGTTTTTATGTCTGTAGGTTGGTTGCTTTATATATTGCTTGCCATTTTTATTATAAGAGGGGGAATTAATAGTTTGTAGTGTTTTAGAAAATATAATAGTTTATAATATTTTATTAAAAAGAATATGTCATGAAATATGTTTCCAGGTAAACTAATCTTAGTTTTACTCAGTTTATTTGGGGAACTTAAATATATTCACTAGAAAGTAATTTTCTCTTGCAGATATATAATGAAAAAGAATTATTACAAGGGAAGTTGGATCTTCTTAGTGATACCAACATGGTAGACTTTGCTATGGATGTATATAAAAACCTTTATTCTGATGATATTCCTCATGGTAAGTTTTGTCATTAGAACTGAGGTTTGTCTTATGAACTGAGGATGTGTGTAGTAAAGTTTGTGATTTATTAAAGAGCTTTAGCCAAAAGGCTTAATTTGAGTGATTTTAAAGTTCTTTGGGTAAAAGGTAATATAAAGGTTACACGTCTTCTATATATTATTATTTTCTCTCTGTGAAAGAAGTGAAACTATTTATACTTTAAAGCATGGTTGTAAGATATCTTCAGTTCATAGTATGTATTATCAAAGTAATGCTTATGATTCAAGTTGGAGAACTACTGTGAGGCAGTGTTTTCTAAACCCTTGTTTTCTGTGGTAATAGATGTTTAAAAAAGTGGTCTTATAAGTTCAGAAAATACTGCTATATCATTTTTTTAATGCACATAGCATTTTCAAAGTTTCCAAGAACTCTGGCAGTGAAGAAATAAAGTTTACTGTGTTCACATTGACATTTCTCAGAGTTTCATCATAGATACCCACTTCTGTGTTTGAGAAATGCTATTCTAGAACATACTTTCTAATATATAGCATGGGAATGATTACGTTAAACATGGTCACCTTTTTGATTTATATTTTCCTGCAATAACAGTGCTCTTCTTTAAATTTGAATTTGTGGTGAAAAAGTAAACAAAAAGTAAACTCTTCCTTAGTTTCTCAAAAAAGCATTGATATGTTATAGAACTGGATTTATAGTTAAAAGAGATTATTGACTGGATTTAAATTCCGTTCAACCTAGTTGATAACCTGTAGTAATAACACGTAAACCCTTCTGGGCCTTTGTTCAGAAACTCTGGGATAATATTCACCTAAGAGAATTAAATAGGAACAAATACAAAAACACTTGGCGTGAACTCTCTGAAATGAAGACTTAATGGTAGTTGTATAGTTGTTTCTTTGGGGAGGGGTTGTCCAGTGCTTTTATTTTTATGAAACACCACATGATAAACATTGAACAGGTACTGAAATGGATATAAATATATAATTTGGAGTTTTCCCTTCTTCAGGTAGTTCCCTACTCTCTCTGTTTTGCATCCACACCCTCACCCCAGGCTGTAAATTCTCCATTGTCCCTTAAGAGTAGGAAGAGTATTCCCTCTTCCTTTATGTGCTTTTGCAGTTTAGAAGAAATTGTGGATCTGGGGAAGTTACTGAGTTGGTGGTTCTTGGCGTGTGAATATATTGGGGGTAAATAAATACATGTATAGTTTAAGTAAATTGAAAATTTTCCTGACATTCTCACAGTGAGCAGTACAGTTTAACATTCCTTAACATTATATACTCTTCTACATTTTGAATTAGCTTTGAGAGAAAAAAGAACCACAGTTGTCGCCCAACTGAAACAGCTTCAGGCAGAAACAGAACCAATTGTGAAGATGTTTGAAGATCCAGAAACTACAAGACAAATGCAGTCAACCAGGTAACCTCTTCTTAATTTTGAATTCTAAAAATTTTCTTTTCTGGATTAATACAAATGTTAATTCAAACTTTAGTATCTCATAGTAAAAGTTCATAGTTTAAATGATTGCTTTATCCATTTGTTTATTTTCATTTGTCCTTATTTTGTAGGGGCCAATATTTCTTAATAATAAATGTGTTACCCTTACCTGATTATGGTGTAGCAGTTTTACTCCCTCTCTGCTTACAGGGAACATTTGGCAATGTCTGGGGACATTTTTGGTTGTTACAAGTGGAGGGGTGCTATTGGCACCTAGCAAGTAGAGGCCAGGAATGCTGTTAAACATCCTACAGTACATAGGACAGCATCCCTCCCCCCACTTCCCAACAAAAAGAGTTATTCAACCCAAATGTCAGTCAAGAAACTGACTCTATGCCTGAGCAATACCTAGATCACATGGGTTGCTTACTGTAAGAGAAACCTGAGCTCACTTTATCACTTGCTAATAAGGATATAAATTATATCCTTCCAACCTCGATGCCCGGCCCAAGGAGGGTAGTGTGGAGCTGATAAGATTATTTTATTTCTAACTTCCCTTTAGCTAGAAATAGACTTATTGTTTGGTTTCCAAAGAAAGCATGTTACCTTAGTCTGACTTAATACATGTTACAAATTGAAGCCCTTTGAGTTAGTAGAAATGTTTAAAGTAAATCACCTACTAAAATTGAGTATTACCATTGTGATAAATCTTAGCTACTGATATATTCACTTGAGGAATTGCTGAAGATTTTAACGTTTCACCTTTAATATATGTTATTTAATATAATATGTCTTCTGTAATATGTGTTTAAACAAAATTTTTAGAGATTGGCTTTAAGTTTTCCTTTGTGATTTGAGAAAGTGTTACCAGGTATTTTTAGAAAAGTAACAATACGACACAATTACAATGCTATACTGTAACATACCATACTATGCTGTATTATACCCCATATATATCTTGACCCTCTGTATCCACAGGTTCCTTGTCTGGATTCATCCAACCACAGATCAAAAATATTGGAGGGAGAAAAACAATAAAGAACAACAACACACCAATAAAATATAATACAAATTAAAAATATCATGTAAAAACTATTTACATAGCATTTACATTGTGTTAGGTGTAAGTTATCTAGACATGATTTAAAGTATTAATACATAGGAGGATATTTATAGGTTATATGCAAATACTACACCATTTTATATAAAGGACTTTAGCATCTATGGATTTTGTTATCCATGCAGGGTCCTGGAACCAGTCCCTCATGGATCCTAAGGGATGACTATTCACAGATACATATATGTACATGCACACACACGCATCTATGTATTCACATAGATAGCTATTTATAAATAATATAGCTATATAGCTGTGTGTATATGTTATACTAAGCTACTTCTATGCTCTTAGAGAATATGATGAGTAATTATTAATATAGACCTTCAAGTCACATATAAGTGCTCACAGAGGGACAACTGAAATAATCCAGATGTTAGAGTACAACAGAAAATTAAGGATACTTTAGTCACTTAAAGATTGGGAAGTAATAGAATTAGGATATGAATAAGATAAAGGTAGATGTATTCAACAAATATTAGAAAAAGGATTCCTCGTTTTTGGATAAGCGCTAAATTGGAGATAAATGAAAGGATCGTGTGTTATAAACTTGTAATCTAATTACACTTAGAAACTACCTATTTGCAAAGTAATAACCTCTCCCTGACAATCTCCTCTTTTTTAATTTCATCGAACCTATGGTATTATACTTCTCATACTTTACCAGAAATATTCAATCAGCCGCAGATAAAATGATTATGTAACTGAGTGGTGTAAGGAATATAGCGTAAAGTTATTCATTGTGATCCACAGCAAGTGTTAAGTTTTTTAGAAATCCTTTTATGTTAAAAATTTCATGTACCTTTCGTATTCAGTATTATAATATACCCATATTAATTTTAATGGGTACATATCCCCTCTCTGTTAAACCTTCAAGTAAAATTATGCTCCCAAAAACTTGCTACAGCATATTCCTTCTTGCGAAAAGGATAAGAAAATGTTTTAATTTTTGAAAATGCTAATAAGGTGAGCAACTGTGCCCATCTGCCCCTTGTCCCTTGGTGTCTTTGTCAGAAGTTTGTCTTTTACTGATCTACCAACATCTCAAGTTGGTGCAAAGCTAATTTAAGAAAAGTTAAATTGCATTATCTGGTAGTTTATTATAATCAATAATTACATAGGGTATGTAGCATAGATATCATGTAAGTCAGGCAAAATTTATTAATCTTGAAAATTTGCCAAATCATTGTCCTTGTGAAAAATATTAACATATTGAGGAAAGGGAACATTTATATATAGGATTAGTTTCTGCTAGTTTGTACAGTATAATTTTTTCAGTCTCTATAATAAGAATATATTATCTATTAGGAATGTAATCTCATAGAGCAAATCCCATTCTCATAGATTACCACCTAAGTAGACTACTGACCTTACTATAAAAATAGTCATATGGTTTGGTTTTATTACCTGAAAAACTTCGAAAGGCCTTAACTTAGATGTGGTGAAACAGAACACATAGTTTTCAATTATGGCTAAAGAAATCAAAGTGAATTTTAAAGTGTAATTCCCCTTGTTTACCTATTATGTTCAAAACATGTATTGTTCTATTTCTTTTCTTCTGGAAGTCTTATTTTCTAGTGTTTAAGTATTAAAATATTTAAAGCAGCTTTGTGCAGGTAATAACTTAGAAGTTGGATATGCTCATTTTGTTTTCTGGGCCCTGTAAAATATAATAATTTTTGTTTTTCGTTATTAGGGATGGTCGGATGCTGTTTGACTACCTGGCGGACAAGCATGGTGTAAGCCTTATTTTAAAAAATGTTTTAAAGTTGCCATGTTTTAATAAGGCTGATTAAAGACTAGTCTGTACAGATAGGTTCATAGCTTGGCCTAAGTATATAATTCCCAGATTAATTTATTAAATGTAATATCTGGTATGTTTCTCAAAACTTCAGTTTTTAAAGATTGGTCCTGATAAGAAAATATATGCTTATACTCACCTGCAGGTAATAGAAAATTCTCAAAGCTTTTATTATATTTTATATTATATTTATTCCTGAATTACAATAATTTACATTTTACGTTAGTCCCAACAGCAAACTAGTTGTTATAGGGCACAGGATGGATACCTTTTCTTAGGGATTAATGAGTAAGTAAAGACAGAACTAACTTTGAATTAGAAATGCTTTGAGCAATAGAATTAAGTAATACTTTGGCTGCCTTGTGGAATACAGCAGTCCTTATAATTATCAAGGTCTTCGTAAATCCCTAGATTCACGAACAAAGAAATGTTATAAGCTTTCCTGGCCATCTCTCAATCTCATTTCCATTGTGTTAACTCAAAGTATAAGAGTATGTGGGTTTGTGTATAATTAGTTCTTTAACTTGCATTCAAGTTTTCTCTCTCATTTAACAATTACTGTGATAAGAGACTTGCTGACCACTGTACAAATTATTCTTTCTGATTTTCATAGAATGTTTGGTGGATTTGTTAATGTTCTACTTCGGAGCCCTTCTCTTAGGTTTCTTTTATTTTTCACTGTGCTTACATCATTAACTATAAACGTTGGTGTTATTTTGGAGCCACAGAAGTTTACTCTACACGTTATTTATATAGAACCACAAAAATTTACAAGGTTGCGTATGTTTGGTAGTTGGCTAAGCTGTCACCAGCTAAGGGACTCATACATCAGACTATCAGCTGCAATTTAAATTTGTATCACAACAAAGTAGGTATCTCTACAATTCATAATTCTTTGAGGTCAAACTTGTGAGTGTTAAATTGACTAATTCCTAATGTATATTTTATGGGTCAAAGGAATCTCTGATCATGATTATTTATTTTTGGTGGCAACTTTTGGGAGTTTTTGAAAGAATTGACTTCTCAGGGTCATTTAAAGAAGTAGATTGGAATTTTAAGACTCATTAACAAATAGAACTTTTCTTTTTAGTTTAGGCAGGAATATTTAGATACGCTCTACAGATATGCAAAATTCCAATATGAATGTGGGAATTACTCAGGAGCAGCAGAATATCTTTATTTTTTTAGAGTGTTGGTAAGTAGTTTATTTTTTTTCCTTTGTTTTCTCTTTTGTTTTCTTATAGCATTTCTATAAATTTGGGTTTGTCTGTTAAGTTTTCAACAGTTTTGGCAAAGGAGAAAAGAACAAGCAAAAGAACAAACAAAAAACAGAAACAGGAAACCTTATGTCAGGACCTCAAAGAGGGAGATTTAACTTGTCCTTGTTTTATGTATAATTGTATGATTTTTATAGCATTAGCAGAATTCTAACATAATGGTCCTGTTATAATGTTACATCACAGTGTAGGTGTGCATTGTAGGTGCTTAATCAATATTACTGAAAAAGTCTGTTATTCTTTGAACTTGTTCTAAACAACTATGGAATGGTATTTAAAATATTTTATGACTTAATAGTAACTTTTTTCTGTCTTTGCCCTCAGCTATTAGAATATAAAGATCAATGGCTTTTTGATTATGTAGGGTGTAGATGAGTTCAAATGACTATTAACCATTAAGTACCCTGTTACTGTCATTTGTCTATTTGACAAGTTCATAGATTTGGTGCTTTCGTTAGGGAAGGAGAGTTGTGTGAAGGCAGATTAAAAGTCAGTCCTCCAAACTGACATACTTCTTTGGCATTCTGTCTTCCATTTAGATAATTGTAATAAGTGTCTTCTAGAGTTGTCAAAATATTCTTGTTTTAACTAGCCTCTCATTTGAGAAATTATAATTTGTTATTTAACTTGGATTAGTAAGCAAGTGTGTAAGTCTCTGATTTCTCTGGTTAATCCTAGAGGTTCAAAAAAGTCTCTTTGTCTTCCAACCTTGGAAGAGTTTTTCTTCTGTGTTTTCTGGTGCTTTTTTCTTCACTTTTAGTTCCATATGCCGCACACAAAAAAAAGACTTAATGTCTTGCTGTCTTTGGTTATTTTCTAGGAAATTAATTTTCGTTTTGATGGGAGGAAAAGATTTGTGTTAGATTCAGGTAATTCCTACACTGAAATTGCATAAACAACTTCATTTTTAAAAACTATCCACTGTTTCTCAAAGAAATAAAGATTTTCTGTTTATTTCCAACTTTGAATTGAAAAAATTATTTTTCTCCTGCTACCGTTTGTAGATGAATTATTAATTTACAGATTAGCTGTGGTTAGCTTGCAAGTGCATTGAAGGTAATCAGTGATGCTAAACTTGTAGTGACTTATCGGAAAATTCCATCAGTTTTACTTTGCATATTACGAGAGATTTAGGAGAGCAAAAGTTGATTACTTTGGAAATGTAAACAGCTTTAAACCAGGATTGTAAAATCAGAAGCCTGGTATGATTACAAGTACTTGAAAAGAGTTGGTTATTCATATCATTTGTTAATGCTGGGAGTGAATTTTGAGAATGAAGATTTAGTGTCATGTTAGAGTACCAGCACAGTAAATTTATTGTTGTTGGTCAGTGAGTGACTGTGTCATTTTGCTAAGAATTGGAAACTGAAGGTAACTGCTGGAAATCCAGATATTGAAATGCTTCTAGCATATCCACCCTTGAAAGCAAGTTGGTATGAAGAGCCAACTGTAATGACATGGAGTTTAGCCAAAGTAGTATACATGAACCTTTTGCGGATTAAGAAACTTGCTGCACTGCAACAAAAAGCTTTTATCCTAACACATGTAACACATTCTAGTTTTAATAGTATCATTATGTTTATGTAATATGGTTTTATAATCTGAAAATTTCTATAAGTGATAGATATATACTTAAAGATTTGGGGATTTTTATGTTTACTTTTTTAAAACATAGACATCCAAGTTAGTTCCCTATCTTAAAAAAAAATTCTGGGTTAGTTTTAACCTTTTGCGTTGCCCTAACAAAGCTTATGCTGGAACTCAAGTGACATTTTGATTGAGTGATTAAATACTTTAATATAAACACAAAATTAATATGCTTAATATTAAGAGCAGTCAACATATAGTTATTGGGAGTTCTTAGACGTTACGTACAATTCATTTTTTAATTTTTGTCACATCTTCTGCCACAAAACATTCAAGTTAGGTGGGAGTTGGTTGCTTCTAATTCTCATATTGGCAGGCTAACAAAGCTAAGTTTAAAGAGTAAATTATATTACGTATCTTTTGGTTTAGACACTACCATAAAAATCTATGTATTTGCTTGAAATTTTAATAGAAAATCTAAAAATCCTGTTTTGGATTTGGGATAAAAAAGTCAATGTTTTACTTTAGTTATTTAATTTTATTTTTTTGCAATGACCTGTTTTTAATTTCTAAATTCTTTTCTGGTGGTTGGTTATTCTTTTAAATCTATGGTTAGGGAAACATAATCTATGAAAGAGCCATTGTAACTATGATCTGAGTAAGATTAGAATTTGACTCTCCAAATGACCTATTGTGTAAGTCTTTTGTATAAATTAAAGCTGTGTGACCCTAGAATCTGCCTTTATTTTAAAAAGACTTGGTGGATTTTAGAATACATTGAGGAATGTTTAGGTACATTCTGTTTGCTTATGAAACCTCTTTGACTTATACTCCAGGAAATGTGTTAATTGAAATAAAATGGTGGAACAGGTTTGGTGGGAATTTTTGAGCACTTGTTTTAGAAGTTATTAACACTGGCTAGGCACAGGGGCTGACACCTGTAATCCCAGCACTTTGGGAGACCAAGGCAGGAGGATTGCTTGAGGCCAGGACTTTGAGACTACCCTGGGCAATGTAGTGAGACTCTGTCTCTACAAAAAATAAAATATTAATAATTAGGTGGGCATGGTGGCCCATGCGTGTAGTCCTAGCTACTAAGGCAGCTGAGGCAAGAAGATCGCTTGAGCAGGAATTTGAGGTTGCAGTGAGCTATGATGATGCCACTACACTCTGGCCCGGGTGACACAGCATAACTCTGTCTCAAAATTTTAAGAAGTCCATACTGTTAATTATTTTTTTAATTTGCCCTCACTATGGCCTTTGATCTAGCTCCAAAATATAACCCATCCCCCAATTCAGCAGCTATTTGAAATAAAAATGATTTTAAATGCTAGGACTGTTTGTGACCATATTTTTGTAGCTATTTTTTCCACTCTGGATTTAAAATATATCTACTGTTTGTATATACTATTCTTATTTAAAAGCATTTTTTCCTTGAGTAATGATGACTTTTGGAAGCTTTAGAATCTTTACTGAAGTTTTGGCTCTGATATACCCTGATGTAATGTTGGTGTAAAAGATGTCTGTTTAATGTTGACTTTCAGACATGGTTTTTCATGTTTTAACATCTCAGTGTATCTTGACTAGGTTGTTTTTTGTTTTGGAAGTAAAATAATAGTGTATCTTAAAACTGAAAGCATCTTAGACTTGATATATTCTAATACTGAGATGTCCTTTCTTTCATGAGGATTAAACCTTTTGTCCTTTATAATTAAGATGATTGTATAGATTTTTATAAATGAATTTTTTAATGTCAGTGAATTTTGACAAATGTGTATACCTGTGTGGCTACCACTGAATGAAGGTGAAGAATATTCCTATCACCCCACAGAGACCCCTTTTGCCTACTTTGTAGTCATGTTCCACTCCTGGTCCTGGATATCCATTGATCTGCTTTCTGTCCCTATAGATTAGTTTTATCTATTCTAGAATTTCTACAGGTGGAATGATACAGTGTGTATGTTTGTGTCTGGCTTATTTTTATTAGCAAGTTTTTGAGATTCATTCATGTTATTGTGTATATCAGAAGTTTGTTTTTTTCTCTTGCTCAGTAGAGGTTTATTCTATAACTACACCATAATCTATTTATTATCTATTGACGAACATTGGGTTACTTTTAGTTGTTGTGTATTACAAATAAAGTTGTCATGAATATGCAGGTACAAGTCATATTGTGGACGTACTTTGTGATAATAATAACCAGTGATTTCATGGATACATTTTGAAATTTAATTTACAAATTAAGTCTCTGTTATTTGCCTGTTCTTAGAGTTTGCTCAATGTTATTTAGTACATTTATCACTGTCATCAAAGGAAGAATCTCAGTATAGGCTGAGTCTGTATTACTTATGGTCCCTAAAGTTTAGATTATCCATCTTTAGATAAATATATAGATCTATTTATATATATCTATCTGTCTAGCTCTGACATCATTTTCAACTCAGATTTACTGAATTCTTACTATCAGGTGATATTGTAATCTCTACGTGTATTATGTCATTTAGACTACACAACTGAAGTGTAGTCTGTTACTCTCTCCATATTGTAGATAAGGAAGCCAAAGCACAGATTGTTTAGCTATTAATGGTAAGTGGTAGAGCCAGAGTACTTGTGGTTGGATTTCTAATCCTGCACATACAATTTTATTTAACTTGTAATTATGATATATGCTTGACATTTATACTATTATGTGCTTTGGTGAAAAATTACACCCAAAATTTCATCTTGGAGTGCAGAAATGTATTCTCCCTCCACTACCCTTACTTGCTTCTGCTGCTTTAGCACATATGATCAGTTCAGAGTCATTTTACCCACTTCTGTTGCCTTGTCCTAGGGAGTCCTGCTTTACTCATGTTTGTTATTAGCCTAGTCCTTGTAAGTATTTTGAGTTTGTGACCCTCTTTCACCAGTGTAAAGAAAAAGTAGAGATGGCCTTCAGTCTTCCTTTTTTGTAGGCCAAAGCTGTGATATAAAATTTGTATCTTGCATGATTAGAAGTATAATTTTGGGCAAGTTACATTCTGTATGCATTACTTCCTCTGTTGAAAAGGGGATTAAAAATATCATCTACCTTATAGGGTTTTTGGTAGGATTATATGAGAAAATTAACTTTTGCATATTATATAATCCTTTGATAACTATTAATTGTTGTCAACCAGTGGGCCTGAGTTTTTTTCCCCTTTCCATCTCCATAACTCCTTCCGTTTGTGTCATAATTTAGAATTGTTTTTTGTTGTGTACATAATTTCTCATCATATTGTAAATGAGACCCATAAGTCTTGATTGTTTCCTCTCTTCATTTCAGTGATTTTAGTGACAAATTTCCTATGAATCTAACTTGGTTTCTAAAGTTTTAAGTCCCTCAAATCTGATAAATTGTATATAAATTATCTGAAATGGTTTGCACTAAAATGGTGCTGCTGTTTTCCAGCTTTAAAAGTTACCCTTTATTTTCTGATCTAGTCTGAATAATAAAGACCTGAGTATTTTTAATAAATTAAGTCATTTGAAACAGTTAGACTAGTGTGACCCAGTAAGGAGTGGAGTTTGGATAGAAAGCTATAGGTCTTTTAGTAGGCTAAATGGGTATGTGAGGCATAATATATACACTGTTTTTCCTCTGGAGTACTCACAATATAATTAATTGTAATTGCTTAAACAGGTTCCAGCAACAGATAGAAATGCTTTAAGTTCACTCTGGGGAAAACTGGCATCTGAAATCTTAATGCAGAATTGGGATGCAGCCATGGAAGACCTCACAAGGTTAAAGGAGACCATAGATAATAACGTGAGTTACACTAATTCCGAGTGATTCTCTGAAATTTCTAGATAGCCTTCACACTTTCTCATAAGGAATAATATTGTGTACTTTGGGGGGACCGAAATTTTCAGATTAGCTTTTGTTGACTTTTTCGTTGACAAAAATCACAGTGTGTTAGTGGATTAATTAGTTTCTTTGAATCTCCTTGAAGATTGAAGGAAACTGTCAAATTTCTCATGGCTCGTAGAGAAAAGAACTCAAGTCTTCATTTCTGTTAACACTTACTGTGCCCTTTTTTTTTTAATGTCAGTGAAAATGACACTATGCTATTAGTGCCACTTGTTAACGAAAGTCCTATGCAGAAGACAGTTTTTATCCGCAGTTAATGTCTAATAAAACCACTTAATATGGAATGTTTATTTCAACTCTTGCCTTTAAATGGCTTTCAGAAATGACTATAATTTATAGCTACCATAAGAGTGATTTAGTGGACATTATTGAATCTGTCTCTAAGAATAGGGTAGTAATTTGGAATGTTGAGGATCATGCAGAGAGAAGGTATTAGGAGGTTAGACTTTGATCATAATGACCCTAGTGCATGCCTTACAAAGGTCTAGTTTTTAATTACAATTTCAAAATCAATGATGTTTATTCTCTTTCCTCTTTCTCATATGTTAATATTTCCTGTGTATCCATTTTTTAATCCTTTAGTCTGTGAGTTCTCCACTCCAGTCTCTTCAGCAGCGAACGTGGCTCATTCACTGGTCACTGTTTGTTTTCTTCAACCACCCCAAAGGTCGTGATAATATTATCGATCTCTTCCTTTACCAACCACAGTAAGTTATTTCATTGTATAATTTTGACTTTAATTATATGAAATGATACTGAATTTTTTAAACTTAAAATGTACTTCAAACATTTGAATTTGTTGTCACTCATTTTTTTTCCCTTCTTTGTGTGGTAGATTTGCTTGTTAATTGAAAACCTTGAATGTAAGTCTTAAGTAAATTATTGGATAAAGTGTACTCTAGGCACTTGAAAGTGCTATTTAAAGCATGTTCCCTGGGCCAGCAGCATAGGCATCATGTAGAATCACAGGACTCACCCTAAAAGAACTGAATCAGAATCTGCATTTTAATAAGATCCCAGGTAACTATATACATTAAAGTAGTAGAAATAAGGCATTAGGCCATATTATTTGAAAGGAATATGTACATCTTGTGGAAGAATCCTTTTTATATCATCTTTGCTCTGTTATACAGTTTTTCTTAATCTTTTGATGATAAGAAATTAACTGCTTTATGAACTAGACCATTCTATTAATATCAGCTGGAAATCATTTTTTAAAAGTTTTTCTTCCAGTTGAGCTCAAGTGCCTATGAAACTTCTGCCTGTTATTTCTTGTTTGGTTAGAACAACAGGAAACAAGACTGCTTTATGGAAATACTTCAGATTATTTGAAGACAAGTTTTACTTTTCTCCACTTCCTTCAGGCTCTCTCTAGTTTTATTAGGTAACAAGAGTTTTTCAGACCCTATAGTATTTTGGTTGCCTTCCTTAAGTAATTTCCATTTATCCATATCTTTCTTAAAATTTGGATCTTCAAAATTGAAACCTTATTCTAGGATTGTTATATAAGCTTTATAGATTACAGTGGCAAGATTAGCTCCTATTATCTGTACATATGCTGATACTAATATAGCCCAGTGTTACAATAACATATATTAGCAATTACTTCGTGGTATAGCTTATATTGGCGTTATTTATTTATTGTAGAGACAGGGTCTTTCTCTGTCACCCAGGCTGTAGTGCAGTGGCCTGATCATAGCTCACTGTAACCTTGAACTACTGGGCTCAAGCAGTCCTTCCACCTTAGGTTCCCCAGTAGCTAGCACTATAATCGTGCACCACTAACGCTCAGCTGATTTTTCTTTTTTTTAATTTTTTGTGGAGGCGGCGTCTCACTATGTTGCCCAGACTGATATTGAACTCCTGGCCTCAGGCAGCCCTCCCACCTAGGCCTCCCAAAGTTCTGGGATTACAGACATGAGCCATATTTTTATTGTTTGTTAACCTAAATAAGGATTTTATAGTTCCATTATATTTTATGTTAGTTTCTGCTCATTGTTGTCTGTCAAATTATCATTTTTCTAAAATACATATTTTAATTTACAAAAGTACAGTTTAGAAATAGACAGTGCTGGCTGGGGGGTGGCTCATGCATGCCTGTAATCCCAGCACTCTGGGAGGCTGGGGTGGGAAAATCGCTTGAGACCAGTATGGGCATGTAGCAAGACCCCATCTCTACAAAAAAAAAAAAAAATTTAATTTAGTCCAGTGCAGCAGCAGGCACCTATAGTCCTAGGTACTCGGGAGGCTAAGGCAGGAGGATCTCTTGAGCATAGGAGTTTGAGGCTGCTGTGAGCTGTGATCACACCACTGCCCTCCAGCCTAGGCACCACAGTGAGGCCCTGTCCATTTAAAAACAAGAAAAAAAGAGGATGTAATACTCTTCTGATGTAAAACACCAATGAAAACAACTTGTTTTAAAATCATTTCTGTAATTTTCAACATCTTGAAAATAAGGTAACACTATGGTGATATTTTTGGATAGGTTGATAAGATATAATAATCTAAACTGAGTCACATTAATAAACAATGCTCTTTAAGTGTTTAGGAAAAACTTTTTTTTTCTTTGTGAGACAGAGTCTCACTCTGTTGACCAGGCTAGAGTGCCTTGGCTTCAGCCTAACTCACAGCAGCCTCAAACTCCCGGGTTTAAGCGATCCTCCTGTTTCAGCCTCCCAAGTAGCTAGGACTATAGGCGTACGCCACCACATCTGGCTAATTTTTTCAATTTTTAGTAGAGATGGGGTCTCACTCTTAGGCTGGTTTCGAACATCTGACCTCAGGTGATCCTCCAACCTCAGCCTCCCAGAGTGCTGGCATTACAGGCATGAGCTACCACGCCCATCTGTTCTGGGAAATTTTTTAAGACTCTAAAACTTTTGACCTTGTCAGTTAAATTGTTCACATAATCTGGACCTTTGAATTTAAAAGAAATTTAAGTTATTCTGGGAGGCCAAGGCTGGTGGATCACTCAAGGTCAGGAGTTCGAAACCAGCCTGACCAAGAGCGAGACCCCGTCTCTACTAAAAATAGAAACAAAGTAATTGGCCAACTAAAAATATATAGAAAAAATTAGCCGGGCATGGTGGCGCATGCCTGTAGTCCCTGCGACCCGGAAGGCTGAGGCAGAAGGATCGCTTAAGCCCAGGAGTTTGAGGTTGCTGTGAGCTAGGCTGACGCCACGGCACTCACTTTAGCCTGGGCAACAGAGTGAGACTTTGTCTTAAAAAAAAAAAAGAAAAAGAAAAGAAATTTAAGTTATTAATGCAGATGGAAAAATGTTTAGACGTGAAGTGCCAGTTATTTTTTCACTGGGAGCAATTCTTAAAAGGCATGTATTGTGTTCTCTGCATTAAATGCTAAATATGTTTATGTTCTCCTCAGTCTGGTTAATAGAAAC
>CAUYRT010085602.1:0-15148 GCA_963574885.1 Lepilemur ruficaudatus | reverse complement strand
ATCCCTTTGGGGAAGGAGTCTCAAACCACTCACAATGACAGCCAAGGTACTTGTTAATGATTTCTGAGACCCTCCCAATCTGGCCCCCTTGACCTCTCCAGCATCGTCTCCTACTGCAGACTCCCTCCATCACTCCATTCCGACCCCAGTGACTTCCTTGCTGTTCCTTGAATATGGCAGGTATGTTGCTGCCCCAGGACCTTCGTATCTGCTACTCTGTTTATCTTGAATGTTCTTCCCAGGCTCATGGCTTAATATTCTCCATGGCTCAACCTCACATGTCCTGAATGACTATATTTTACTGTCACCTTTTCAATGAAATCCTCTTTGACTCCCATATGTAAAACTGCAACACCACTCCTCTTTGTTGTCACTTCCAATTTTTCTTTCCTACTTTACTTTCTCTTCTTCCTGCCTCACTGCTGTAACCCAAGATGTATAGAATAGGGCCAAGTACATAGTAGGTGCACAATGAATACTTTGTTAAATGAAGGTATGTAAATTGCTTCTCATGTGAACAACTAAGAACTAGGATTTTTCTCACCTTCCAAAAATCATCACAACAGAGTTCTCATGCATTGCATTTTTCACAGCTTCTTTTAAATGACTATTTTATTTCTTCTGCTTATCTGAAAACAGAAATAATATTTAAATATAAATGACATAAAATCATCTATAAATTTTCAGCATATTTCCTTTGCTCATTTAAAGTTTTAGGTAATTGTTATTTATTTTTTGATCCTATGGCATGTTCATATGCCGAAGTAATCAGACTAAAGAAGTTGTGCTTGATTTTACATTAATATTAAAATGAATTATTATGCTTACAGTTCTGTTATATTTAATTTTAAGTTTCATGGAATTGTTTGTCTTATATTAAATCTGTGAAGCTTCGCTCTAAGAATTACTTTCCTCCTGTGAGATCACAGGCTAAAACAAAATTGCTAAAATTCTTTTCCTTTCAAAGCAGCACAATATGATTTACTCTAGTGAACAGAGTCTGGTGAAGTACTGCAGTTATTTAGAAGCTGGGGAAAGATTTTTTTAAAATACTATTTCAGCTTGAAATATGACAAAGAAACAAAAATCATTTTAGATTTGAAATATTTTTTTGAAATCTCTCTAACACTTTCCCATGTATCCCACCTTAAAACGCTCTCTTCCATTGACTTCTGCAATGTCTGTCTGTGAATTTTCTCCTGACCTCATGGATGCCTCTGCTCTGTGTGCTTCCTGGGCTGTTTTCTTCTGCCTGCTCCAGAATATCAGCGTTCCAAAAGGATCTAAACATTATCGATAGGATGAAACTCTCTTTTGATACTGAATCTGCCCACACTATCAGAGTCTCTTACACTATAACAGAATAAAAAGCTATTTCGAATGAGGAGCAAATAATGTCAGGACAACAGAGGACACCTCAAATGTTGTCCTATTTAATCTTTTCATAAGACACAAAATGGGAAACAGTAGTTACTATGTGAAAATTAACATGAGAGAGAGAAATGGAGTCAACACAACAATAAGAACCCAAGGCTAAATACACAAACACTAAAATTTTATTACTTTTTATTTTTTATTTAAACAATTTTTTATAATTTTAATGTGTATGAATGTAGTGTGGGGGTGATTGTTTTTAAAATACACGTTCCTGGTGCAAATGCCAGCAATTCTGAGTCTGTAAGGGTGAATTGGGATGTCCATGTCTGTGTTCACAGTCTTCTCCTGGTCCTGTGGATTCCTCTACTCTTTCATTTCTAGACTTGTTTCCTCTCTCCTGCTGTAGAATATGAGCATTCCAGAAGGTTCTCTGGTGCAAGAGGTTCACAGACCACACTTTGAGAAACACGTCCAAAGGGGCTAGTTCCTCTAATGTCCCACAGGGCATTCGACACACAATGTGAGTTGTGTACTTGACACCTAGTGAATTGTGCTTGTCGGAGCAGAACAGAGACAGCACTTAAACTTGGTGAAGGTAACAAATGTGAGTTGTGGAAAAAAAAACACAGATGATGGCAATGTTTGACATACAAAAATAACAATGTTCTGTGTATCCTTTTAAAACTAACTTGGCTAAGTCCTCTGACTATCCCCATTCTTACAACATTTTTTTAAATCTAGATACTTAAAATCAATTTGTCATGGTTGCATCCTGGATGCATGTCAATCTAAATAGATGGCAGTAAAGGGCGATTTTTAATAAAGGATGATTTCCTAATAGCAATCATCTTATCAATTGCATCTGGCACACGTTGCATGAATAAAAATTGTTCCTCCAGAGTTGGCCCCTTACGACATTGATCTCACATTTCAAAGAATAAGATGCAAAGCAATGAATAGTGAAGAGTACCTGGCCCAGGTCTAGATGTTCTATTGTGTTTCATGATTTTTTTTTTAGCAAGAAATCATTGACCCTCAAAGATTGTCAATTATTTCTTAATGAAATAAATCATGAATTGTTCCATAAACCTATTCTCACTGATCTCTTTCCAACACCCAACATCCTTTTTGAATTCTTCTATTCCCAGGATCCCCATGAAACTTCACTGTCTGTACATTCTCTAAACTTCTGTGACAGCACTATTCCTGAGGTTTCCTTAGCTTTTATAAGTTTAAAATAGATGTGTGTGTAGTAGCTTAATAAATGTTGGCTTTACCCCTAGCCCTTAAATGTGAAGATTTTCCCGTATTCGGGACTTTAACTCTTGAAACTTATTCATCCAGTCTTGAAACTTCAAAGACAATATGAATTACTCCTAAATTTATATCTCCATTTTTAATCTTTCTCTGAACTCCATTCATATATTTCCAACTGCCTGATAGCCATTTATACTCTAATATCTTGGCATCTTTTAAAACTCAACAGTTATAAAATGCAGCCCTCTTCTTTCCACTAAAACCAGCTCTCATTGTGAATTACTTAAACATTGTTCCACCAGCCTCAAGTAACCCCTGATCAAACTTCTCTATAATTTCTATATTTCAACTCATCCTTTTTCTCATATAGATAAAATCGCCAACAAATCCTTTTAGTGTCCCTTTCCTTTTATTATTCTCAAAATCCTATTCAGCATTCCCTATTAATTCATCCATGGGTTACTTTGATCTGCTGCTATAATATGTCTTTCCTTGTTCTCTTCCTCCTCTAATCCTTCCTGCACAAAACATCCTAAAACTCCATTTTATTATATAAACAAAAAATTTTAATAGTCTCTTTAAATTTTAAATTTCTTAGCCTGAAACTGAAAGTGCTACACAATCTAGCTATAACCTACCTTTTATATGCCCCCCCAACACAAAACTTGTGTTATATCTAGATAGAGCACTCATTGTTGACTAAACACGCATTGATCCTTCTAGCTGACTATGTCAGACTTCTGTTTACCTTCGTTTACCTTCTAAATCCTGTGTAACCTTCCAGGCTCAGCTCAAATCGTTCATCTTTGCTGAGGCTCCTGGGTCACTGTTTCTCCTGTGGTGACCTTTCTCTCCTTTGGAAACTTACTACACTTACTGTACACACCACCTATTTGATCTCAGCTCTCAAAACATTGATCATCTTAGTTCGTCCTGCAATGTCAATTGTACTGAAAATTTACTGAGTATAAAAAAACTGTGGAAAATATATTTTGTTTGCTCTACAGTGCTTAGCACAATACGATGCCCTCAACACACAATTGTTAAGTAAGTGAATGTTTGCTTAAGTGTACATCACTGTGAAAAATATCCACAATCCAAAGCACTTTAATTTAAGCTACATTTATAAATCAATAGCTGTTCTCTGTGAATTCTGCTGTCTATAATACTTGATACTAAACAGAGGATGGTTAAGTGTCACATATTTGATCTTAACATCTGTCTTACTTAAAAATAAAGTGAATTGTTGTTGAAGACTATTTTCTAAATGTTCAAAAACTCTGAACACTTTCCTGCCCAAATGACATAGCCATCAATGTATAGGTCTCCACATGACTAAAATTTCATTTATTTTCTCTCTGTTCTTTTCTGACAGTCTTGTACCCTAATCTCTGTCCTTTCTCCAAATCTCCCTCAATTTTACATTCTGACCTAAAAAATATTCTGACCTAAGAGAAAAGAGACAATTTAAAAAAGTATTAAAAGACTGAAGAACAATATAGACTTATAGAGAATAGCAAGCTGAAATTTAAAATTTTATAAAATTACTTAACAGGAGCATTTCATTTAGGACTGTATTTTGAATATGCAAAAAACATTGCAAAGATGGATTAAATAATTAAGTTCCGGGGATTTTTAAAATTTCCTTTTTATCCAATAGTTAATGTACTCTTTATTAACAGCAAATATTAAAATGTAAATTCTGGGAGTCATGCAACGTCTGAGCTAAAACTCCAATCTAACACAAGTCTTCCTTTTGACGTTGTAATTCTGCTCCTTTTCTCTTGTCTCCTTAGCCTGCTGAGTGGAAAAATCTTCTTTCTCCTACTTCCTGCATTCTGTTTTCCTCTAGGAGAGCTTTATGCTACCAGAGAAAGTAGTCTACATGCAGTAACTATGTTAGTTGTTTTGTATCTATAAAAATTTCTTTAGTATATCTACAGAGAGATGACCTCAAAACAAGTATCACTTGCCATTCAACTTATTGGAACCCTGCAAATGAACAATGTTACATTCCTTTCTTCTGCGGCTTGACTTACTTACACGTGAACTATAGACTCTCTGACTTTCAGGGTTTTCTGTCCTTAGGTTGATTTGCTTTCTATGAATATCATGAAAAGTTATTTTGCCTATACAGTGTGTGCCAGAACTGTCAGGCACTTTTAGACATATTTCACCAAAAGAAAGTTTAAAAATTTCGTACCCATATTCACAAAATAGAAAACTTAAACTAGGCAAGTTTCAGTCTTTGTTCAAGATCCCACAATTAAAGGCTGAGATCTCCTTTAATTCCTATTGTGGATAGGTTAGGTCTCTTGAAGGTGTACAAAAATTCTTGTAGGTTTTCTTCATTATTTTTTTCTTTTTGCTTCTATGATTAGGTAATTTCAAATGTAGTATCTTCAAGCTCAGTGATTCTTTCTTCAGCTGCATTGAGTTGTCCAGTGGAGCTTTCTGTTTCATTTTTCAGTTCAGTTATTGTATTCTTTTTCAGGATTTCTATTTTTTTTTATTTTTATCTATTTCTTTGTCAAACTTGTCATTTTACTCATGTATAATTTCATCTAAGCTTTTTATCTGTTTATTCTTGGAGTTCATTGAATTTTTAAGAGGATTATTCTGAATTCTTTTTCTGTCATGTATAGATTTCCCTTTCTTTGGGGTCCATTGTTGAAGCTTCGTTAGTTTCTTTTGCAGGTGTCATGGTTTCCTGATTCTTTGTAATCCATGTGTTCTTGTACTAGTGTTTGTGCATTTGTGGAGACAGCCACCTTTTCTGGATTTTATAGGTGTTCTTTGTCAGGGATAGATCTTCACTACATAATCTAGCCTATGACTCTGCATGAGCCAACTGGAAATGATTTGGGGCAGGTTCTTTAGATGGGTGGGCTTCTACCTTTGTTCCCAATTTATGTGGGGCAACTGGCTAGGTTCTATATGGCAAAAGCACTGGCTAAGCTTTACAACCAGGCTGAGCTGCTGGATGGGCACTACAATTACCTCTGATATCGCCAGGCTACAGAATGTGTTCTCTGGCCAGAAAGTAACACTATTTAAGTTCAGCAGTTGGACAAGTTTGGAGAAGGTCCCCAAGGTTAAGTGGACTGAGATAAATAAACCAACTGTTTACACTTAATAAAAATGCATAGTTGAGATCTTCTTCCTCCCTGGGTAAGATCTAGGGATGGGCTTTGAGGGCATAGGGAGTATTGATTAAACTCCCGGTGTGGCAGAGCGAGTGCCTACTTGCTGTTGAGATTTGTTCAGGATCTCTGGTGCGACAGAGGCTGACAAGCCTGCCCTAGTGGCTCTAACTGGCCAATCTTACAGCAGTTCTCTATATGGACAGGATTATTACCAGTTTGTAGTAGAGAGGGGCTGGAGCCAAGGTAGGGCTCTTTCAGAATGGGCTATAGACTGAAGGCTGACAAGCCTGTCCCAGTGGCTCAGATGGGTGAATCTCCTAGCAGATTTCTATGCCTTTGGTATAGTTCCCTGACTGCAATAAGAAGGGTTGAAACTAAGATTGGACCCCTTTAGGATCTGCAATGGGATGAGTCTGGCAAGCCTGTCCTGGTGGTTCAGATGGATGTGTCTCCCAACAGTTCCCCAAATAGGCAGGGTAAAGGCTATAGCAGAAAGGGTTGGAGATGAGGTAGGGCCCCTTTAGGATCTGCAGAGGGACAGAGACCAGGAAGCCTGTCCCAGTGGTTCAGATGGGTGATTGTCCCTCTGGGTCCTTGTTTGAGCAGTGCTAAGCTGGTACCATAGCTGAGAGGGGCTGGAGCTGAGTCACAGGGTAACTTTTGGGTCCACTACTGAGACCAGTGTTGGCAAGCAGACAAACCTTTCTCCCAAGGCACTAGTGTGTATAATTTCTCCTGAACCCCTTGGCAGATGGTTTTGGTTGCAGATTCAGGCCAAACGGGGCTGCAGCAAGCTATTTGGGTGATGAGACTGTTTCAAGGCTTGAACCCAGGAGCCTAATCAGCTGATCTCTCACCTGGGTGCAGGTCTGTACCCTCAAAATGACCCTCCTAGGTCTTCGGCTCCACCAGGGTTTCATAATCCTACCTGAATCCCAAGTCTCCCACAAAGAGGCTTTTGTCTGTAGATGGGTTAAAGAATTTTTGTTGTTGTGAAGGGATACAAGTCTCCTATTCCACCATCTTGCTAACATCACTTCTCAGTAATTATCCATTCCACCCTTTAAATGAAGCACACAAAAAACCACATTGTAAGTGTTTTTATTGAAGTTCTGTTCTTTTACTGTACACTATCATTTTATAAAAAGACCCTTTTCATGATGGCTAGCCTGAGTTTAAAAATTGCAATTTGGCAGGCATGCAGATGAGAAAATGCATTTTTATTATGTTGTTTTGTTTCTGGCATAGACCTCAGATTTGGATAATTCTATCATATTTTAATCATCATCAGTTGATTTTCTACTAACGCTTATATTATCCTATGATTGGAGACATTTAAGTTAAAAAAAGATGGAAAATTCTCATAAATTATTCATTGAAAAGATAATAAATAACCTATTAAATACAATTAAGCTTTGGATTAATCTACAGAAGTTTCCAATGTGTCTGATATTTTTAAACCATGTTTGTACCTTCATCACATTCCTGATAAAACTTTATCTAGAAGTACTCTTAATTCTTTGTCTTTCTTTGTAGGGAGTCAGTATACAGTAGGGGTTAAGAACATAGGTTTTATAGAAAACCTCCTCAATATACTAAGGATAATAATCCTGGCTTGAGGATTATTTTAAAAGAGTGTTTTAAATATAGTAAATATTCACTATGTGGTAGCTATTTTTATTATCATTGTTACTATGAATGCAAAAAAAAAATCTTCCTCATATAGTCATATGAAAATACTGAAGGACTACCAGCACACCCTACAATGTTAAACGGTTGTATTTACTTTGTAAACAGTAAAAATTTTTGCTTTGTTTTTGTACCAACATGTTACTGTTTATTGTCCACTCTTTTTTTTTCTTTTTCTTTTGGTGTTAATACATTAACCATGTTTCAAAATACTCTTATTTATTGGCCATAAGAACAATAATAGTAGCATTGACAACCTTTTGAAATGCTGTATGCAATCTGGGGCAAGAAATAAAGGCAGAAAATTAGTATATTTAATTATTCATATACCTAAAACAATACCATTTAGAAGTCAGCATTGTGCACAAAGAATTGCTAATATGCATGCATACATTTTAAGTTTTGCAACATAAAATAATAGCCAAACTAAGAATCCCCTATATTTTCATCTTCAGTTGATAAAAAAGTCTCTTCACTAGTGAATTATTAACATAAGAATATCCTAAGGCCTTCATTTCCAATCTTTTCAAGTAGTGGGACCCATTTTCCAACTTAAAGAAAAATGATATATCAGGTGTCATTAAAATCCTTTTAATATCAGATAATTTAGCTAGGCATGGTGGCACGTGCCTGTAGTCTCAGCTACTCAGGAAGCTGCGGCAAGAGGATCACTTGAGCCCAGGAGTTCAAGGTCAGCTTGAACAACATAGCAAGACCCCCATCTCAAAAAAATAACAGACTGGTAATTTACAATACAAAATAATTTTTTAAAACGACTATAAATGCAGCAGTGCTTTTAAAATATTAAAATTGTGTGAACAAGAGTATCTACATAAAATTGACAGAATAGTCAACACACACACATGAGACATATTGACTCCCTCTGTAAGGCATGTTTGGTGCTAAGGTAGATCCAACCCCCTACCCCACCCAGGGGTCACCATAAGATACCTCTCCAATAAATTGTTAATATTGTAGTCAATATCACTACAACAAAGGAATGTGCCTATTCCTTTTTGTTTCTTCCTTGTACTCCACAAAAGAGAGGTGAGGTGGGGAGAACTGGCACAGATATGAGAGAAGGCAAAGAAATATAGCACAAAAATATAACTGCAGCTCACAATTTCCTATCTATAAGGTCCCCAAGAAATGGTCAGGTCATCCTCAGCTCCTAGAAGGAGATTTAAATAACTTACTGTGCTCATTGACTAGGAGATTTTCAAGGAGCTTGGGGGGAGAAATCCAGAGAGGGGATGAGGAACATCACAGCAGAACAGACAAGGCCTCGAGGAGGAGCGCAGCAAGCAGAGATCAGGCCTCCAGGTGAAAGTGAGGAGGATGGTGACTAGGGATTCATTCTGAGACTGAGTACAAATACAGATGTCACAAATAGAAGGGGTGGCCGGGCACAGTTGCTCACACCTGTAATCCTAGCACTCTGGGAGGCCGAGGCAGGAGGATTGCTTGAGCTCAGGCGTTTCAGACCAGCCTGAGCAAGACCCCCATCTCTACTAAAAATAGAAAAAATTGGCCAGGTGTGGTGGTGCACACCTTGTAGTCCCAGCTACTGGGGAGGCTGAGGCAGGAGGATCGTTTGAGCCCAGAAGTTTGAGGTTGCTGTGAGCTATGATGATGCCATTGTACTCTAGCTGGGGCAACAGAGAGAGACTCTGTCTCAAAAAAAAATAGAAAGGGGTAAGAAAGATAATAAGCGTGTAATGTTTCATATGATCTTAGAGATAGGATAAAGCCAAAGTTTTAAAAGTGGAGCTTTAAAATATTAGACATAACCAGCAGACTTTGACACAATTACTCCTGATCAGCACAAAGCCTAAATGTTCAGGAGAAAGGGAAATCTATCAGCCATATGCCTTCAGATGGCTAGCTGTTTAGGGCAAACACATAGAACAAACCATGGAAATGTAAAACAAGATTATCTCCTTTATGTTGTGATGGACCTTTTATTACTTGGTATTACAATAAGACATTTAAACCACTTCAATGAAATCTTAGTTTTTGTATTGCATTTTTTTTTCCAAAAATTTTATTGGAGGAAAACTACAAAACATTTACATTTTAAATAATGATTCAACAAATAACAATGGAGTACCTTCAAAGAGGGATCAGATTATTAATTATATCTCATTTATTCAGTCACTTGATAACTATTTACTTAGTATCCACTGTCTACTAAGCTCTGTGTTAAGGAGCGGATTGCCATAAAAGAAAGGAACACCGCAAAGGGAAGGAATGGCTCTGAAAGTAAAGAAGAAGCTGAAGGGAAGCCCAGTTTCAAGTGAGGATTTTTAAATTTTCATTAGAGATTCAGATGCATATCGATAGCTCAGAAGGAAGGACCTGGGTGGGGCTAGGGTAGTGGGATAGTGAATAACAGATGGAGCAAAGCCCGAAGGAAATTTGTGGTGGGAGGGAGACTATGGAACAACAAGATCTTTCTTTTAGAGAACTTCCAACTTCATATGGAAGATGAAACACATATAAAACTATTTAAAAATAGAAAATGTATAAATATTTTAACAGCAAATCCAGAATATATAGAATTCAGAGTTAGTATGAGCAACAAAAATTAAATTTAGATGACTTCACATAACCTTCTGAGCACGATAAAAATATTGTCCAGAATTCTAAAAGAAAAGAGTAGTGCTACTTCAACCCACCATGAACAAGCAAGCCCTCTGAATGACACAAGGAAACGCCTCACTGTTCAGAGTGAGGGTCAGACTGAGAACTCTGCAAGCCTTGTGATTCCTCAAGGCAGTGGCAAGTCTTTGAGAAGGTCTAAAATGCAACTGGAGTAAAAAAATCCCAAGGTAAGACATTTAGACAAGTAGAGGCTATTTAATCATTTTAAAGTAAAATTTAATTTGCATAAACATAAGGGCAAAGTGTGAAATGAGAAGTATTGATGAGGAGACAGCTAGTGATTTCTTTAATAAATTATTTGAGACCTTTGAGGAATAGGATATGATGCCAGTAAGAAGAAAAAAAATTGGCGATGATAAGACAACTACAGTGGAGGGGGTTGGGGGGAAGTTTCCTCTTAAAGACTTGAGAAATCAATGTCTGCATTTAAAGTTATTAAAGGACAAATAAGCCTGCTGTTCACATCTAATGCATCCCTAACTTAAATTGAAACCTGTGCTGTTTTACCCTTCTAAAAATTCCAGAATATTCAAGGACCTTGTCAAGGACACTAACTTGAAAATAGAATCCCAACCCTTGAGTGCTGCTAAAAGCTTGGGGAAAGCTTATATAAAAATGATTTTTCCTCTTCTGTAATTTGGAATTTATTCTTCAGGCAGTGGGGAATCCTTGAATGTTTTGAGAAGGGAAGTGATATAATCAAAGCAGTCTTATGGGACGGTTGAATACACCAGTGATACACAGAATGAAGGAAGGAAAGAGGCGGGAAGACTAAAGATTAAAGAGGAATTAAATTCCAGTTATAAGAAGTCAAGGAATAAAGGTCTGTGGTGGCAGGTGAACTGAGTCAAAAAAAAAAAAAAGGAGAAGTTTGATCTAGGTGCATGGTTAGATTTGGAAATCAAGGACAAGAGAGTCACCAGGGAAAGGTATTAATAGTGTTATTTAACAGAATTTTAATTTGTTAGAAAATATGTTTTAGAGTGGCAAGGAAGAATAAAAGATAGATATATTTCTGCTCGTCATGATTTTTTACCTGGTGAGATGAACAAAACCTTAATTCCTGAAGGGTCTGGGCCGTTAGTAATTTTGCCTGGAATGGGTTGTATTGTATTAGTAGTTGTTTTACGTTGCCCTTAATATAAGGAGTTGCCCTAAGTGATCCCCTTTTCTCCAGACACACTCTTTCTTACCTCCATTGTGGAGTAGTGGTCCAATTTCCCTTTGGTAGTCTGGATCAATCACCCCAGCCAGAACTCTTAACTCCCTTTCTGGCCTGTTGACTCAGAACCATGAGGAGCCCAGAGTGGCCAGACAGCAGTCTTAACTTCAAGTTTAATGGAATCATTGTTGTGTCTCCTGGCGGAAACAGTTCTCTCCCTAGAACTAAGATCTCTAGTCCAGTAGACTACAAGGCTGTGGGAACAGGAAACAAAAATTTGCTAGTAAGTCACTGGGCCCAATAGTGACGGTGCCATTCCCATTTCCACCCCTTGATTCCTGAACCCGTGAATCCTGGCTGTGGGAGAAACAGCACTATCCATATTGGATGCTGATTCAGAGTATACACAGCCTTCTGAAGAACCTTGTTCCAGCCCAGCAAAGTATTACCACCTAACTAAGTCTTCAAAGGCCATTCCACCATTTGATAGAAGCCAACTGCTTCAGGATGGTGGGGAACATGGTAAGACCAGTGAATTCCATGAACATAGGCCCACTGCCATGCTTTTTTGGCTGTGAATTGAGTTTCTAGATCAGAAGTAATGTCTGTGTGGAATACCATGATGGTGGATAAGGCATTCTGTAAGTCCATGGATGTTAGTTCCACAGGAAAGGCAAATCTGTATCCATAGACTCTATTCCAGTAAGAAAAAAACGCTGCCCTTTCATAATGGAAGTGATCCAGTGTAATCAAGCTGCCACCAGGTAGCTGCCTCGCCTGGGGAATGGTGCCATCTCAAGGACTCAGTGTCAGTCTCTGCTGTTGGCATATTGGGCACTCAACAGTGGCCATAGCTGGGTCAGCCTTGTTGAATGAAAGCCAATATTCTGGAGCCCAAGCAAACCCGCCATCCCTACCACCATGGCCACTTTGTCCATGAACCTGTTTGGCGATGACAGGAGTGGCTGGGGAAGGAGGCTGACCAGTATCCGTAGAATGGCTCATCTTGTCCACTTGATTATTAAAATCCTCCTCTGCTGAGGTCATCCTTTGATGAGTATTCACATGAGACACAAATATTTTTATGTTTTTTGCCCATTTAGAGAGATCTATCCACATACCTCCTTCCAAATTTCCTTGTGATCAATTTTCCAATCATGTTCTGTCCAAGTCTCTGACCATCCAGCCAACCATTGGCCACAGTCCATGAATTAGTGCATATTCTAATTGCACACCTGGCCATTTCTCTTCCCTGAACAAAGTGAACGAACAGGTGCACTGCTTGAAGTTTTGTCCACTGGGAGGATTTCATTTCCCTTCACCATTGCCCTTCAGGAATGACCCAGAAAGGGGTTATAGTGCTGCAGCTGTCCACTTTCAGCTAGTGCCAGCATATTGTACAGAACCACCTATAAACCAGGCCTCAGCCTTCTCTTCCTCTGTCAACCAATTCTAGGGTCCTTCAGGCTGTAGGTGCAGGCCAGAAGAAAGAAGGTAATCCTGCAGTATGGGTATCGGGGCCACTTCTTCATGTAACTTATTGTGCCATCAAGGCCTGTGCAGGCCTGATCACATATATGCCACTTTCATTTGATGATGGAGTGCTGTTGTGTAAACCCAATTTGATGGCTTGATAACATCCAATTCATGATGGGCAGCTCAGGGCATGTAGCAACACAGTGGTCCGTGGTCAAGTGTTCAGTCTCTACTAAGGCCCAGTAGGAGGCCAAGAGCTGTTTTTCAAAAGGGGAGTAGTTATCCATGTAAGACGGCAGGGCTTAACTCCAAAATCCTAAGGACCAGTGTTGCAATTCACCATAGGGACCTGCTAAAGGCTCCAAACAGCATCTTTTCTGCCACTGACACTTCAAGTACTGTTGGATCTGCTGGATCCTCTGGCCCCAGTGGCAAAGCAGCTTGTACAGCAGCTTGGACCTATTGCAGAGCCTTCTCTTGTTCTGGGGCCCAAACAAAACAAGCGGCTTTTAGGTCACTCAGTAAATGGGCCAGAATGACACACCTAAATGAGGAGTATGTTGCCTCCAAAATGCAAATAGGTCCACTAGGCATCATGCCTCTTTCTTGGTTATGGGAGAGGCCATATGCAGCAACTTATCCTTTATCTTGGGAGGGATATCTCGACATGTTCCGCGCCACTGGATCCCTATAAATTTCACTGAGATAGAAGGTCCCTGAATTTTTGTCAGATTTATTTCCCTCCCCCTGACATGCAAAAGTCTCACCTATATGTCTAGAGTAGTTACTGCTTCCTAATCACTAGATCCAATTAGCATAATGTCATCAATGTCATGGACCAGGGTGATATCTTATGGAAAGGAAAGGTGATCAACATCCCTGTGAACTAAATTGTGATATAGCGCTGGAGAGTTGACACATCCCTGATGGACGACAATGAAGATGTATTGCTGGCCTTGCCAGCTGAAAGCAAACTGTTTCTGGTGGTCTTTGTTAACAGGTATTGAGAAAAAAAAGTACTTGCCAAATTAATAGCTGCAAATCAGGTATCAGGAGATGTGCTGATTGGCTTAAGGAATGAAACCACATCTGGCATAGCAGCTGCAATTGGAATTACCACTTGGTTAAGCTTATGATAATCTACTCTCATTCTCCAAGATCCATCTGTCTTGACAAATAGGCAAATTGAATGGGAATGTGACAGGTTTCACCACCCCTGTATCGTCCAAGCCCTTGATAGTTGCACTAAACTTTGAAATCCCTCCGGGAATGTGGTATTGCTTTTGGATTACTATTTTCCTAGGTAGAGGCAGTTCTAGTGACTTCCACCTGATCATTCCCACAATAATGCTCCTTACTGCACAGATCAGAAAACCAACATGAGGACTGTGCTAGCTGCTGAGTGCATCTATTCCAATTATGCATTCCAGCACTGAGGAAATAACCACAGAATGGGTTTGGGAACCCACGAGACCCATTAGGAGACAGGTGTGAGCTAAAATCCTATTGCCCACCTGACTTCCACAAGCCTCTACTCTGAGTGGTGGACCACAGGGACATTTGGGGTCTCCAGAAATCGGTGTTAGTTCAGAGCCAGTGACCAGTAGTTCCTAAGAGGTCTGGTTATTTCCTTTTCCCCAGTGCACAGTTACCCTAGTAAAAACTCATAGGTCTCTTTGGAGAAAGAGTAACAGTATAAATTTTGGGTAGTGTACACGGGTTCTTTCTCAGGGGGACCCAGTCTTCCCTTCACTGAAAGAGTTCTGGATCTGTATACTGATTCACGTTTGAGAATTGATTGAGGGGCTGTGACTCTCTGTTTTTATGATTCAGGTTAGACTGTTGCTCACTTGACCTAGAATTATTTTTGCTTACAAAGATCAAGTAAGAATTTAGGAGGCTTCCTATCTATTTCACTTCTAGGAACACCATGATCAGCTAGCCTATGCCATCGGTCTGCATGAGTCAGGCCATTCTGATTGCTGCTTGGACTCTTCTGTCCATTATGGTAACCACGTCCACCTTGCCTTTGATAATTTAGTGCCACCACTTGGCCCTGTCCCCTGGAATCCAAGTATGCCCATTGCATTTAGGTTTCCCAGTTCAGAAGTTCCCACTGTAAGGTCTGGCCTACAGAGAAGAGCAATCACAGAGTTCCTCAGGGATACTGGGGCTTCCTTCCTAATTTATTTTTCACAATATTGGTAAAAGATATGTCTTCTGAACACTACCAGTGTGGGTTAATAGGTCTTAAGCAACAAATCTACTCTAACATTCTACTCTCCCTAAGCCTTTAAATCCCTTCTTCTAAGATAAACAAAGGCATGTCTGGCATTTCCAACTCACCATGGACCACCTTTTGGTTCATGTGTCAGCC
>CAUYRT010085600.1:0-21537 GCA_963574885.1 Lepilemur ruficaudatus | reverse complement strand
AACTGAAAGACATGAATCTCCAGATAGAAACCACCCATGAAATGTCTATAAAAATAGGTGAGAATATATCCGTACCAAGGATTATTAATTTGGCAATTTCAGAGTACTGATTATAAAAAGAAGACCTTAAATATTTCCATAAAGAGAATAAAATATTATATACAAAGGATTAAGAATCAAAATGCTTTGGGACTTCTCAACAGCAACTCCAACACTAGGAAAAAAGTATTTTCAACCAGGAATTCTATATTCAGCCAAACCATCAATAAGAATAAAAGCAGAATAAAGACATTTTCAAACTTTCAAGGCCTCAAAAAAAAATATTGTCTTTTAGGCACCCTTCTGCAGGAAGCAACTTGAGAGGTGCTTCCCTAAAATGGATGTCTGCGGCCGTCCCAAAAGAAAAGCAGAGGGAATCAGTTGACGACTGTGAGCAGGCTTGGAGTGAGGCCATGCAGTCTTGGAACAGGAGAAGGGGAAAATCCAGGAAAGATGTCAGTAAGATGGTAAAAGTGACGGATTCCTGAAATGTTTGAATATCTTGAGAAGAAACAGTCTCCTGGCAGAAAGTTTGAAAAGGAATGAGCGGTAATTTTTTTAAAAAATTGACAAGCAAATATTTAAAAAAGAGACTTTAACCAACTCTGGAGGAAAAGTTACATGTGAATGGAAATGTAAGTATACATAGCACATGGTGTGGATTGGCTGCAGGTGGTGTTGACCTGGAGTCATAATAATGCACACATTGCACATTGACTTATGACATGAGCACAGCGGGATGATGGAGAATGGAAGGAACGTGTGGAAATCTTCCAAACCCTCATCTGCTACATGAGGAAGTCAGTCCATAATATCTAAAACAATAACAAATAACAGTAAAACCATTTCGTTTGAGTAGTAAACACTAAACAGCTAAAAGAGTTCAAACTAGTTGGCTTCTAATGCTGGTGGGAGCGAGGAAGGTGACAGGTAAACTACTACCCTTATTATCAGCCTTAAGGAACTATATGATTTTTTAAACAATATACCTGTATAACTTTGTATTTGTGTAAAGTGTATATTAAAGAAACTATTGAAAAGTGTAACATTAAAATTAAATTTGAACAAAACAAAAGGAATTCAAGCGTATATAAAATAGAAGAAGCTTTTCTGAAACTCTTAACCCCAGATGTATTAACTGTCTATTTAATATATGTTTCTTCCTTGTCTTTTCTGGACACAACTAAACCAAAACAGGACCATGTTAAGCCATACTGTGAAAATCCGCTCTTCTCAAAGAACAATATCTCTTGGATGTCTCTCATTGTCGATACATGTGGACAATCTCAAAATTGTTGTCGTGAGGACAGTATTAATAACTGCTAGGCAGAGCCATTTTGAGGATTAAATGCTTATGAGCCACTGAATGTGGAATCACTATGTAAATTATAAAGCAAGATAAGTAGTGTTGGTTATAGCTATAATTATAGTTAAAAATACAGAAAATTTGATCTGAAGCCAAAGTGCTTGATTAAGTGGTGTACTCCATGATCAACAGATATTCTCATTCATCATACCCGGAGATCACAGAAATCACGGTAGAAGCTGCTGGGTTTTCAGAAGTACACCTGAATTAGAGCATGCCATGCATTATTTAAAACCAGGAGAAACAGCCTAACAGATGTTCTAGATAATGGCTGTTTGTCATAGATATTATCCCCTTTGTCTGGGAACATGTACTCATGTTTATAAAAGCCCCACTTGGGTTCCACATACTGCATAATGATGGAAATGATTCTTTAAAATGCAGCCGCTGGACCACATTTTTTCAACTGAGAATCTAGTGTGACCAAAACACAGCTTTGGGCTGACAAGCCAACTTGTTAACTTTATGTGGTGTGAGGAGCAGGGTGCGACCTGACTCTGCTTCTCATTAGCTGTCACTAAATCTCCATGAACCTCAATCTCTTAATCCCTAAAATAGTACTAACAAGACTTTCCTTCCACATTTGTTATGCAGATAACAAATAATATGCATGATGTGCCCGGCATATTGGAAGCATTTACTAAATCAAATCTATTATTACTTTGTATAGATTTATATGGAAGAGACACAAGGAGACAACTTCATCTGCTTTATTTTTCACATATTCTAGTAATGCATTCTACTTAAGCTAAAGCAGTGAAAAGAATTAATTCTTAGACCCTTCCAACTGAATTTGAATTTGTCCAATGTTAATTTCACATATGTACACCTGATGGCAGCCAAAATCTACAGCAAGTAGGGCATACACTTTGGTGTCCAACCTAGGTCTGAGGCCAGGATTTGCAAACTTAGAAACAAGAGGTCTTGGGCAAGTTACTTGATACCTTGAAATTCAGCTTCCTCATCTGTAAAGTGGAAATAATAATATACACCCCAGAGTATTGTTATAAAGATGTAGTGAGAGCATACTTGTAAAATATCTAGCACAGTGCCTGCCTCATTTTAAGTGATCCACCAAACACAGCTATTTTATTATAGGACATTCTCTTAATATCTCTCACTAATAAGGACAATAATGAATGGGTTTCCCAAGTGGAAACATACTCACAGACTAGTAGATATTAGTTTTTAAAGAGTTGACATGCTTTTATAATGAAAGAATAACAGAGGTTTCACCTCGGCATCAGTGTAATGATACATTGTATTCCACTGGTACAAAAGACTGTAGGTAACTTTCTTTTAAAGCTTTAATAGGTTTAAAATCAAAAGATTTCTGACAGCAAATTGTTTTTATGTTAGCTAAATTAACCAAAACAAAAGAAGCAAGAAGAAGAATAAAGGGGAAAAAGTTTGTAAATCTTAGAATCTCGCCTTAACTCTGCTCCAATTCATTGAATGGCCTTGGACAAGCCCAAGTCTTTGTCTCTTTCTTTCTAAAATGAAAGTTTCCCTCTGTCCCTGCCAGTATCCACCATTTTCCTGGAGATACCAGTCAATGCAATGAGATGGGGAAAGGAAGTTAAAGGTGTAAGAATGTTAAACGATGGGTCAACATTATGATTATTTTGCAGACAATATAATTATCTATGTAGAAAATTCTGGAAGATGTACAGACAGATTTAATAAAAGAGTTCAACAAGAATTTCATCTGCAAGATAAACACATAAAAAATTAATAATATTCCTCTACCCTTACAATGACCAATTAGAGATTGGAATCGGAAAAGAAAAGATCTTTTTTATCACAGCAAAAACATTACAAGATGCCCAGGAATAAATTTAACAAAAGATGCATACAACCCTCATGGGGAAAATTATAAAATGTTATTAAAAGACATGAAATGAGATTGAGGAAATGGAGAGAGATAAAACATGCCCACATTTGAGAATACTCAACATACTGCTTCCCAAAACTGATCTATAAATTCGATAGAATTTCAACCAACACCAAAACCAAACTTTTTTTGTAATTTGATACACTGATTCTATGATTCATATAGAACCAGGGTTGATTTTTGTCCCTAAGTGGACATTTGACAATGTCTGAAGCTGTAGAGGGTAGAGACCGACATGCTACTCATTCTCCTAAAATGTACAGGACAGCCACAGAGAATAATCTGGCCCAAATGTCAATGCTACCAAAGTGGAGAGACCCCAATATAAAGGTTCTGGAATAGACAAGACTAATTCAAAAACGAAAAACACAGATATTGCCTTACCAGATATCAGAACTTAATATAAAATTTTAATAATTAAAACCATGTGGAAGTGGTACAGGGATAGACACATTTATAAATGCAGCAGAATAAAAAGCCAAACCCACACATAAATGGGATCTGAGAGAGGGCAGCCAAGCAGCCACTAGCTGTGTCGCCTTGGGCAAGTTACTTAACCTCTCTGCCCTTCCTTCCTTCCCCCAACTGCACGTTGAAGATAAAAGTAGTATCTCCTTCATAACTGGTGGGGGCATTTGATGAACTAACCCAGGTAATATGTGAGAACAGAGCCTACTACACAGCCAGAACTCCTGGAAGTTTGGCTATTGTTAATATTGTTGTCTTTCTAAGAAATGTTACATGTCCTCCTCACCTAAAGGATTACCCAGATTGGAAAAAAACAGTATTGCGGTAGAAATACCACAAAATATAGGCAACCTAAAACTGCACTCTCTAAGACAATAGCTGCTAGCCATGGGAAGCTATTTAAGTTTTAACTAATTAAAGTTGAACAAAATTTAAAATTCAATTCCCCAGTTGCACTGGCCATATTTTGCATGCTCAATGTCACATATGAGTAGTGGCCACATATTGGACAGGGCAGATGATAAATATTTCTTCCATCATCACAGTAAGTTCTATTGGACAATGCTGATCTAAAAGCCATTTGCAAAAAATGTATTTTCTTACTTCTATATGGAAAAAAAAATCTGCATTCTCTAGGAACAGGTAAGCAGGTGATGGGGGAGGTAGGCAGTGGTGGGGAAGGTGTCTTCCTTGGGTTACCACTTCACACACTGTATCCTATATTCCCAAGTAATCCACTTTGAATTTTTCTTCATTTAAAAAATATTTTATTTTACATTTTAAAAACTTGCTTTTGTGAAGAAAAAAATCCCGTTTAAGACATTTTGATAACTCAGCATTACCAATTAAGATACCATTATAGGTGGCGACTGTGACTCATAAGAGAGGGCCACAGCGCCTGTCTATTTGCACATGAATGTCCTGGTCTGAAGTCATTACACATCCAGTATGTTTACGGCTCAGTAAGATGTCCTTGCTTAGGTTTTCTATTACTGTTATCATGGGGGATCAAAACAGACAGATGCATTTACTGGTGTCCCTCTAACGATAACAAAAAGAAACAGTTTATAAAATCAGATTATATGAAAAATTGCCTAATGATAATAATTTATAAGCTCATTGTGGAATAATGATGTATTCAAGAGTTGTCGTTGTGTGATGAAAGAAAGGTAATATGAAAGATTTTCTCTGTGAAGAATGACTACAGATGAATTGCGCCGAGATACAATTCTCTGATAAGGGACAATAAGAACCTCTAGAACACTTAATAATAGACTACTCAGGGTGAATTGAGGATTGCAATGAAAGCCCATAAATTAAAAAGTTTCCATATGATTTCTGATAAAAGACACGCCAAGGTGAAATAAAGAATCACTGGAATCAACTGATATCCTGCCTATAGCCCAGTAGGTCATGAAGGGAAAATTTCTAGAAAGCCATATAAAATATAATTTCTTAAGTTTGGTATTTTTAAAACCTAGGTTTCAATGATATCTACTTAGAATTCATTTGCTGGAGAAAAGAAAATTTTAGAAAAGAAGAAATAAGGTTTCAATGGAATTCAGACAGCATCCCTTCTCATGGCAAGCCCTGGGGAAAACGGGGTACATGGTGTCTACGGTATAAGCACATCTTGTTAATTTATTGGAAGCGGTGAATCTCACAAGCTCACATTGTTTTTTGTTTTTTTTTTTACAGATGAAAGATGCAGGCCACAAATGAGAAAACCAGGTCACAGCGAAGCTAAGCTATGTGCCTGAGGTATCATATGTACAGAGTGAATGAAGCCATGATTTGGACCCAGGCAGGCTGACTGCAGGCGAGGGTTTGTTGTAATCACTACTCAACAGTTGCCTAAATGTGACACATCTGTACCATGTCCCAGTCTGCTGCAGCCAGTCGGATGAGGTGAAACCAGACATTCCCATGTGGAAAGTTCTTGAAGACCTATCAAATTAAAAGAAAACAAAATATGGGGAAGGGAAGTTTTGGAATTAAATCAGATTAAACACAAGAGTTAAATAAATCCTGAAGCAGGACTATACCTTTTCCATATCACATTTGTGTACCCATAGAAAATATATATACAGCAGGTATCTAAAATATACACCAAAATCTAATAGCAGATGCCTTTGGGAAGGGCGGTGGGGCTGCAAGAGAGGAGGGAGAGAGGTTCAAGTGGGATTTTTGCTTTTTTCTTTGAGTACTTCTTTGTTGTCTGGTTTCTTCTATGACTATGATATATTCTTGAGTTACTCATGAATTAAATGAATAGCCTGTGTGTGTGCATAAATACACACACACCCACAAATACGTCTAAACAAAATGACTACCTTAAAGTCACAAAATCTTTGAAAACGTTACCAATTTGGACAAAAGGGATAAATGCTATTCTATTACTTGACAGAACTTACAAGTCATTCAGTCAAGTTATTAGCCATTTTTTCCAAGCAGAGGTCCTACCAAGGGAAGGGTGTAGTAGTCCAGGAAAGTGTGGACTGGAGCAGACCTGAGTTTCAGTCGCGGACGGCCCCTGCCTCCAGATCCAGAAGGGTTTCTGGCATCTTGTGCTTAAAGTCATGGGAAGTCACAGCAGAGCACTTCTTAGAACAGTCTGGGTCATGTTTGGGTATTTCACACCTGCTGTGTCTAGACCAGCTGAGCTCTCTGCTTTCCTGGAGGTTCTGCACGCTGCCTAATACATTTCAAGTAATCCAAAAATCAGGGTTTCTCAACCTCAGCACTGGTAACACTTTGGCTGGATAAATCCTTACAGCAGGGTGCCGCCCTGTGTACTGTAGGATGCTTGGCAGCATTCCTGGCCTCTACCTACTAGGTGCCAGCTGCACCCTTCCCGGTTATAATGGCCAAAATGTCCCCAGACATGCCCAAATGTCTCCGGGGGGCCAAAATCACCCCTGATTGGGAACCGCTGCTCCAAGTTCTTACACTACCTAACGTTGATATAGGCTCATCTCATGGAGCTTTCTAAATAGAAGACCCCCTATTCTTTGTAATCCCACAAATAAATATAAAACTGCTTCAGAATAGAAGTATGTGAAAAATAAAAATCAAATTAAAAGACCAGTAGGGCAATTATAGTTAACAATAATGTACCGTATATTTCAAAATAGCTAGGAGAGATTTCTGAATGTTCTTACACAAAGACATGATAAAAGTATGTGATGATGGATACACTGATTATCCTGATTTGATAGTTACACAATCGAAACATCACATTGTACCCCATAAATATGTATGATTATTATGTCAATTAAAAATAAAATAAAATAAAAAGTATGAGATACAATGAGATATCATATGTAAGTTCAATTCCAGGAAACATAAATCATCAGATCTGATTTTTGGCAGAAAGCATTTAATTGGTGTACTTAGTGCTTCCAAAATCTTTAGAAGGGCTGGAGGAGCAGACTCTAGGCTGGACCTTTAAGTGGCTCTCAGAGCAGTATCACAGACCCATTCCTCAAGGACAGCTGCCAACAAGGACAACCAGGACAATGGGAACCAGGAGCCCGGTAAAGAACTGTTGCCTCCAGGAATACACTACCTTGACTGTGACCCAAAGATGAGTAAGGAAACCATCATCACACCAACTAGTGGTCTAGACCACACCATGCCAGATACACATGAGCAAAATAACAAGTGCCCTTCACTTGGCCTCTTGACACTACAAAACTAGAGCCTGCCCACTGGAAGGGACCACAGGACAACCCTACATCTCCACATCTGCCTGCCTTGCTCTACCCCTACCTCTCCCTGCACTCCACAGACACTTGCAAGTGACGTCCAGAGCTCCATCCCCAAGGAAGTCTGGGAAATGTAGTTTTCTGTTGAAAGGTTCAGGAGGAGTGCAAAGCAGGCATGTCTACTGAAGCCTCCTCAGCATAGGCTATGGGGACTTGAGCCTACCTGGGTGCCAAGGCAGGCCTTTCTGAGAAAAGGGTGCTTAGGTAAGATCTGACAGCTGAGGAGGAATTATCTAGTCAGATCCTAGAAATCTTCTGGAAAGAACAATAGAGCTTAGATACTAGCAAGTGACAGCTCACTGACGAGGGACACGAAGTGCACGGCCAGCACAGGATGGAGATGGTGCATGATGAAGTGAAGCTGGTGCGGTCTGTGTAGCCATCACTGTGGGTGTCCTGCCCATGCCTCTCAGCACAGCCCTTCCACACCAAAGCTGCTTCTGGAAAACACTAGTATTTGCTGACGGGAGCACTCGGGAGCACGCAGGACAAGCCAGAAGGATTGAAGAATCCGAAACAGCCCCCAAACAGTGATGGGTAGGGATTTGGAGCACAAAGACCTCAGAGTGTGTGTCTCATCCTGTGTGTTCTACACCGTCTCCCAGAGCTTCCTAGAGGAATTATGCCCTAGTTGCCCCATGTAACCGGCTTAACATCACACCCTTGACTGGCTGCCTTCCCTCCCCTGACACTTCTCCATGCCCTGGGGGTGTTTTCCCAGATCATCCCTCAAATCTCTCTCCCAGGGTCTGCTTCTAAGGAAATCTGAACTAAAATATCCTGAAACCGAAGTTGTTTCCTTAGCCCTACCTGCCTAATGGTTATAAGTTGATGTGAGACAGACGTAGGGAGGTGTATGAAGGAATTCGAGGACTGGCTTATGTACGCAAGACCCTGGTGCTGAGCCTAGGACTCCAAGAATGGCACTGAATGAAAGAAACACAGCTGACTAGAGAGGTCCCCGTCTTTGGGGGTCTGGCTTTCTGGAACTCTAGAGAGACAACTCTGCGTTTTCTCAGATCCACACTTGGACGAAACACTTGCTCACTTAGTAGGGAGCTTAGATTTCGGGCCAGTCATTGGGCTCTTGGACAAGTCCTCAGGGTTTGGAAGAGTGCGCAGCCCCCCTCCCAATTTGAGCAAGCACCCAGTTAACCTGTTCTGACGTGAACGTTTGTTTCCAAGGTGTGCTACGCAAATATTAAACATCTCTCTTTGAGTGCATAAATAGTTCACTTACAAGTGTCATCAGTAAGTTTTGGTGGCTCCATTTAGATCATTGACAGAGTGGCTCTAAGGAACCTCATGGTCATTTTTATAGGGCTGCCTACAGTGCAGATCCCATTCCTTCTGCAGTGGAAGAAGAGACACTGTCCCAAACCCATAAAGCAATGGCCACCTGGTCTATGTGACTTCAATAAGTGGCACAGTAAAGGAAAACCCTCAAACTTTCTATTCTAAAACAGCCTTCAGATAAGAACTGCACCACCACACTAATCAGAAACCAAGAGTTAATTCATAGGTAACAAATTCTAGAAAAGGCAAAATAGTACTCATAGAAAGCAGATCAGTGGTTACCAGGGGCTGAAGAAGCAGGGAGGGGTTGTATATAAAGCTCCACGTGGGAAATTTTGGGGTGATAGAAATGTCCCATATCTTGATTGTGACGGTCGTTACATGATTGTGACATTTGTCACAATGTGACATTTGTTGTATTTGCCAAACTAATCAAAAGTACACCAAACGTCCACAAATTTTATTGTATGTGTGTTGTACCTAATGAAGCTAAAGTACGTTTTATAATTTATGAGAAATTATTCAGTAATTGTCTCAATGACATATTTTTTATTTGTTGATATGTAGTAATATATGCTACCTATTAAATAGATTATCTGTCATTAATAATATACCACAAATAGTGCTATAAAGATAAATGAAGTCCATTTTTGTTAGGTGTATTCTTTATTCTCTGGAAATTCTAAAAACTATCCAACTGAAATTCTCCAGCCTGTAAGGGAATAAAAGAGGTGATAAAGACCACCGGTCTTGGAAGCAAACAGATATGAGTTCAAATATTGCTTCTGTTGCTTTTCTAGCTGCAAGACTTTGGCAATTTTACTTAATCTTTGCTCAACCTCACCAGCCACACCTACTTGCAAGGGAATCTGGGAAGTGCCACATATATTCAACACAATCATCTGTCAAGCTATAAATTTGTGTTCTGTTCCTATGGAAGAAGCCGCTAACAGGTTGAGGTGGGGAGAGGGGGGTGCATCTAACCCTCTCCACCGGAGAGTGCATTTCCTTGAAAACACATTGGCCTTTGGGGATAACCCCACGAAAAGCAAAATTCTATTTCTTTTTTGAAAAACACCTACCCTTCCATCCCACCACCCACAGAGCCCCTTTGACCCACAAGCTTTGGAAAGCCTGACCCCTTTGTGGCCCACACCAGCAGCCTCTAGGAGGGAGACTTTCTCCCAAGCCACCAGACTGGGATCCACCGCCCTGTGTCAGCAGCCAGCAGTGGTGGTGCAGGTCCCAGCCCAGAGGCCACCATTCTGAACAGTCTGCCCCTTTGTCCCATTTTTTTCTCTCCTCAGTAAGATGAGACCAAGCCCTTCTGTGCTCAGCTCAGACACAAGAACCAACAGGGTCCAGCTTCCCCAGCCTACCTCCTTTGGAAACACAGCGGGCACCTGTGCTACGTCTGTTTGTGAAACCAGGACGTGAGACAAAGGAAAGGGAAGAATCCTCTCGACATGAAATAATAGCATGGTGTGTTTCCATATCATCGATCCAGGCAGTGGCTTTAAATCTGAAACAGTACTGGAGGGGGATTCCAGCCCCTGACAGTTTTGCGGGGCTCCCTGGGAAAGATGGAAGGACACAGAGTGGTAAGATGAGAGGCAAAGTACTAAATAAGAGGATCTTGCATCCTTTCGGTTTCAGCAATAGCCATGTTTGCTCACGGCTAACCAGTCAGGGAAGGAAGATGATTTATTATAAGCTGTTGCAGAATATATTATGCATGGTAGAGGCATGGAAAGGTCTTTGATATGTATCTGAAAGAGCTTCAAACCCATAAAAGAGATAAATTTTGTATGAAGAGTGTCACTGAGAGGCCGGGAAGAATCTCCAACACATCTTCATATCACAGGGAATAATGAAGGGCTGCTCTAAGCACACAATCCGGGCATTAATTTCACTTAAAGAGGCCGTCATTAGCATATTGATGCACACAACTTCACATTGTAAGCTGTCTGTGCCGTTGGGAAACACAGAGAAAGACTCTCTGGTCAAGGCCTTGATCCACGGTCAAGGCCTCAGTTATGTGTTTTTCTCAATTGTTCCACCTTGAAATGCTGATCTGGTCTCCGGTTCCTTTCTCTTAATCCTCCAAAACCACAATTTGAGTATGGTAAGCTGCCTTCTTTTGCTTTTCTCTTAACTCCCAGCCCCTGTGCAAGTCCCAGCATCTAGCCAAAGCCTCGTGGAGCACACGCTCCTGTGGCCTGTGGCCTTTTCCAAGGGCCTGATCTCCCAGGGAGCTGCTGGCATGGCCCTGGGTCCCCACAGTCTAGGTTTGTCTCCTCCGACCCAGCTTTCCTTCTCTGACCAGGCCTTAGGTAAAGCAGGTAAGAGCTCTCCCAAAGCAGCTGACAGCACTCTGGCACTCCACTGGTTACCGGGCAGACAACATAATATTTGTCAAGAACGCCTCTTGTTGTTAAATTATGGTTTCCTGCTCTGGGCTGCAGCTACTGTTTGAATTGGGCCGCACCTAATTATGGTTTTATTTGCTTTAATAAAGAGATATCCAAGTGTGCAGAGAGTTGCACACAGAACAATAATAACAATAATAATAGCAGAGTGTCTCTCTAAACATCTGCAATTAAGGCAGTCATTGTTAATTGCATTAATTAACCTCCCCCACGAAGCAGCTGGTGAGGTTTCCACAACAGGGAAAAGAGAAAGCCGATTCCCAGCAGTGTTGGGTTAGCAGCTTGCTGGAGAAGCCATTTCCTGGGTCACCTGCTCCCTGTGCTTTTGAATGGAGGCACATTTCTGCCAAGCCGCCCGCCACCCAGGGACCAGAGCCGAAACCGCCCGGCTGCTGGACGGGTGGTGCTTCGTGGCCAAAGCACCCACAGGCCACAGAAGCCACATGGGATCCTAAAGCTTATTGAGAGCCGGTCCTATTGAGATGCCAGTCATAACAACCACGATAATAAAAGTGACACTGATTCAGCCCAGGTCTCAAGTCTCCAAAGTGGGAGGACGTGATAGAGCAGCCCCTCCCCACTATGGTCCAAGGGGCAGTGTCCTGCCCTTTGGAAGACAAAACGAGAGAATTTGGCAAAATCCTGATCCTAAATGTGATTGTCCCTTTCCCAGTGGGGAAACACGATTTTAACATTTTGCAGAGATGCACAAATATTGTCACATCCTCCACAAGTCCAGGAGACCCCAGGGGTTTTTAAGTGTCTTATTCCACAAGTGAGAAAAACAGAGTGTGACCAAGAAGCATTCACCCTTTCTAAAGCCACAGAGTTCTTCAGAGTTAGTACCAGGCTCCAGGTCTCCTGCCCATGCTCTGTACTTTCATGGAGCATATGGCCAGTGTCCAAATTTTTTTTAAATGAAGGAACATGAGTGAACCTTAGTTTTCTGCCCAAGGAACTAGATGCTCCAGATTTATCAAAATATTTTCTTTAATCTGTACTAGCAGCTATTATACTAATTCTCCAATTTTGGTAACTTGACTAACATTAAATGCCTTCCATTAAAAAAATTACAAATATGTAAAGAATGACATTTCACGTATTCAGTCAACAAATATTTGTTGTTCGTCTAATGTGTGTCAGGCATTGTACTAGGTGCTGGAGATAAAACAAAAGCAAAAGCAAAAAAAAAAAAAATGCAGTCATGGAGTTTCCACGAGGAAGAGAACGTTAACCTGAGCAGCTCACAATGCAATGTAAAAGTATGGCCATGCGAAGTGTCTGAAAGGAGAGGCATGTGGCATTATGAGACACAGAGCGATTGTGGAGGGCGATTACAGGGGCAAGTTGTGTGTAGAGCGGGGAGCAGGCAAGGAGCAGGGCACAGGCTCCCTGCAGTGGGAAGAGGGGAGTGCAGAGCCAAGGGAGGACCAAGGCAAGATGGCCGGTGAGAGTGGAGAGCAGAGAGCAATGGGGGAGGGGAGGTGGGCTGGAGAAGTGGTCAGGGGCCCAACCTGCCGGTCCCTGCAGTCCCCATAATGACAGGGAGCTGCACAAGGCCTCCAGAGGGTTCCAGCGGGGGAGCAGCAGGCCCAGGCGGGTGTTGTGAGAAAGCACTCTGGCTGCTGCACGGACAATGGGTGATGTGAGGGCGTCAGGAAGGGTGGGGAGCCTGCTGGGCGTGAACCCCAACTGTGGCCATGGAGAGGCACAGAAGGTGGCATGGAGAGGTCATTGTGGAAGGCACAGTCAGTAGGAGCTGGAGGCGAATGAGATTTGGTGGAGGAGGGGTCAGTGAGGACACCTGGGTAGTGCCTCTCCCTGTGTTGAGGGACGCTGGCAGAGGACGAGTGGGAGGAGGAAGCACTGAGTTTGGTTTTGGATGTGAAGACTTTAGGTGCTTCTGAGATATCCAAGAGGAGACCCTGAGCTGGGAATACAAGCCGAGAAGCCCAGGAGAGATGCCAGCCAGCACCTGAATTTGAGAGTCACGTGTGTGTAGGTGGAAACTGAAGCCACAGAAGTGGATGAGGTCGTGTCAGGACAAAGTAAGAAGAAAGGCAGGCTCGGGGCTGAGCCTAAGCAACTCTAGCGTTTAACTCCAGAGAAAAAGACAGCGAAGGAGGCTTCAAATGAGAGAAACGATGTGGCAGGAGGACGAGAGTGGAAAGCCAGGGCACGTGGCACCGCGAGTCAAGCAAATCAGTGTGTCAAGGGAGAAGGAGCCTGAGAGGCCCCTGAGGGTTAAGGGAAAGGGATGCCTGGAGAATGTCCTTTGAATGTGGTGGCAGGGAAATCATCGGCAGCCTCAGGGAAGATGGAGAGAGGGTCAGGGAGGGAGGCAGAGGGTGCAGGGAAGAAACGGGGCATGGCTTTCAAGAAGTCTGTTTGGAAATGAGGAGGAAAGAAGTGGGGCGGTAGCTGAATGGGAGAGTTCGGTGGTGAGGGCAGATTTGGCTCGATTCTCTAATAAAGATTTGAGGACGACGGCAGCTCATGGGGAAAACTCGCTGAATGCTCCATTTAAGAATCGTGCAGTTCTTTGTAAGCAAATTTTTACTTAATAGAAAAAGAAATAAAAATAAATATTAAAATCTAGCCTATGATATGCATGCTGAAGTGTTCAGGGAGGAAGTGTAAAATGTCTGCAACTGACTTCGAAATGCATTTTTTATTAAGAAAAACAAGCATTGGTGGATGGCTGGAAGAATGGACAGAACAGGTATGTGTGCAGGGATGGACAGCAGATGTCAATTGCAGCATCTGCAATTGTGAGTATACAGTGGACTCTATCTAATTCTTTCAACTTTTACAACATTGGTGGGAAAAAATAATAGGAAGGGTCCAGTTGACTGAAGAAGACTAATCAAAAGCAAAAAGAAAATGGATGCAGTAAGTTTCCCAGGGAGGTGGGTGGAGATGCGGTTGGCGAGGGCATCTAGCTGAGGTAGGAGGGTGGGGAGTTTCAGAGAAACACGGGAAAGGAAAGTGCATATAACTCTCCTACTCAAGCATATTAGCCAAGCAGTAGATCCAGACACCACCCGGGGGGTCGCTGAGAAACTAGGCTTTTCATACTCTGATAATGAATTTGCAACAATCCCCATGATTTAAGGCAAACCCTACACGGTGATTAGAAACACGTTGCTAAACAGGCTAACGCCCTTTCAACTTCCCTTCAGATTCTCTCCCAGCCTCCTGCCCACACCACAGGACAGACAAGTGCAGTGAGCTCATGCCACATATCGAAGCCACGCTTCTTCCGGTGTCAGCTCTATCCTCTCTGGAGCCCCAGTGAGCACAAGCTTTGGGATCAACAGACTTGGGACCAGGGCCCGAGTCCCAGAGAAGCCCTTCAGTAGCTTGGTGACCTCAGTCTTCTCCCCTGTAAAATGGGGGCAAGAACCACTCCTACCTCTCCTAATCACTGAAAGGGCTAAAGGAGTGAGGTCTTGCATATCCACAATGTCTAGGCCCGCACCTGGTCCATAGTAAGCGCAAAATACAAATTGCTGTTTCTCAAAAATGTGAAATTTAAGTGCAAGTCATGCACAAGTATGCACTGTTGTAATTCAGAAGACACTTTACAATGTTTAAGAGAGCAGTGGTGCTCATCTTTTGAAATCTCTTTTTGCTCTCTGCTCACATCTCAAGCTGCATAAAAAGCGTCCTTTCTGGTGTCCTGGTGCCTTGGGTCATGTTACTCGTCCACATAAAAGCCCATTCGAGAATCATTATAACCCAGGCAGCTTTCAGATTGGCGGCTCGTCACTTCTGAAGGGTCCCCACGCAGGCAGGGAGAAGTGCCCTGAGCCTTGTTTTTTCTTCCTTGAGTCAAAGATTCACCTGCGGTAATTAGCAAGACTGGTCCTGGACCCAACGGAGCCACAAGACCAAACGATGCCCTTCAACAAGCCACATGGAAAAAGCGTCTTTCTGATTTTCTGCTCCCAGATCTGCAAAGCCACCTCTGTGAGCGCGGTGGAAAACTCCAACTCATTAACTGATTTCAACAGAAAAAGACGATCTCAAAAGGCTTGTTGACAACCACTGTAGCCATGGTGGAACCTTATCCTTATCTTTCATTACCCTGCTTTTATTAGGAAAAGAAAAAACAAAACACATTGGTTTTCATGAATGTAACCTCACAGAAAGCTTTCGTACACAGGAAGCACAAGATAAAAAAAAAAATACACTTATTGGAGCAATGTGAGATATACTTGAAAATGCTAGGACAATCTTCACTCTCTATGTAGAAGTCACATTTTCCTCTAGGTTTATGTAGCCCTGGATATAAAAATATTGTTAATTCAGTGTATGTAAACTCTTATGATATCCCACTGATGGCTGACTGTAACCTACAATGGCTCAACCCTGCTCTCAACAGAGACAAGATTCACCCCCAATATCAGTCCTTTTCTAAAGCAAAAATATTTGGCAGATAATGTTAATGGATCCCATTACCTTAATGGACAGGTGATAGGCAGGGAGATCACCTGAGTCTGCCGCCCTCCCCTCGCCCACATCCAAGGTGATGACTGCACCTAGGAACATCACAGGTATGTCCACATTATTCCTATATTATTTGGCTTGCACAATGTTCAGGAATTTTTTTAATTTTAATTAATTGTTTATATTTTTAAATCCTTACATTTCAGATAAAAATCTGGATTTCCAACTTTCTCATGAAAAATCAGGAACTCTGACAAAATGGAATCCCCAGAGCAGCACCAAGGGAGGACATGGGGAGCCCTAGACTCCCCCAAATCCACCCCCAAATAAACATAAAATTTCAGTCTGTAACTACATCCTCCAGAGAAGTCCCTGGCTACACCAACACAGATGCCACCCCCAGGGCCCCTCTCAAGTAAAAATTATGGATCCCCCACCAACCTCCCCCAGCCCTGCAGAGCAAGAATCAGCCAAAAGGAGCTGCAGCCTTCTTGGGACAAGGTGGGTAACCTGGATTACACCTGAGTCACCACTGGCCCCTTGCAGGGCCTGCCTGGCCCCTGGGGGCAATCTCTTTGAGACCTGGGACTATGGTGAATGAACAAGCCCGGAAGGACATTGTTTTAAATAGCAGTTAGTTCAAAACACAGTCAATCCTCATTATGTGAGGATTCCATATTTCCGAATTCAGCCACTTGCTAAAATTTAGTTGTAACTCCCAAAGCAATATGCCCAGCACTTTCTGGTCACTCAAGGACACCCACGCAGAGCAGTGCAAAAGGTGTGTCACCCAAGGCTGAAGATGGACAAGGTGACTCTCTGCCTTCTTAGTCCCGTTCTGCTACTGCAAACAAGTACCCTCTTCTGGTCTATTCAGTGCCACAATTTTCACATTTTTGTGGGGTTTCTTTGGTGATTTGACATTTAAAATGGCCCTGAGTGCAGTGCTGAAATGCTGTCTGGTGTTCCTAAGCACAGGAGGCTGGGATGCGCTGTTGTATGGATGTGCTGTATGGAAAGTCCGCGTGTTAGATAAGCTTTCTTCAGGTGTGCGTTACAGGATTGTTGGGTGTGAGTTTACAGTTAATAAATTAACAGAACATACTAAACAAGGCATCTTTTGCATCACACACATAAAACAAGGTTATGTATTGATCAGTTGACAAAATGTGACCCCAGGCTGACAGGAACCTAACTCTGTATTTCTCCTGGGAGCAATGGTTGGGTGTTTCTGGGGCTTTGCAGAACAGGACTATCACAAGTGACAAGGCTCTGAGTCATGGCTGCCGCGGAGGGACCCCCAGGGAGAAGTTTAGAACAAGAGCGATTTCTCTGTGTGATTTCAGGGGTGCCAAGCTGCAGGGCTGATTCAAGGGAAGGTTGGGGGGATGAACCTTCTGCACTTTCTGTCCCTGGGTGCAGAAGGGAGCAGAGGTGTCCACTGTCCCCTGGTCAACTTTGAGGCTGCTCCTTTGAGCTTGGCTGTGGGTAAGTACTCAGTGTCTGAGGGCTTTGCTTGGCTGTGGGTAAGTACTCAGTGTCTGAGGGATGGGGATTTGCAGGGCTAATGGATTTGCTTTTTGTTTCTTCAGCCCTTTTCAGCTTTCTCTTTTTAAAAGAGAGTCCGTAAATAAAATGCAGCATCTCCATATAGCTGTTAGCAAACAGTCTTATTCGAACAAATCAACCCACCCAGGGCTGGAGCATGCAGCTGCCCAGGCTGGGCCCTGCACACCTCGGTGGCAGGGTGGGGGACTGCCATTCACATAAGAGTCCATGTGCAGCCCAGGGCCCTGCAGAGGGAACACACTGCAAACCTGTACCTTCCCATGGCACAGTGAGCTCCTCTGGGGACCTGGAGCTAAGCATGCCCCTTCTTCACCCCAGTTAATGAGAGGTGACTTTTCACTGTCCACCAGATTTCACAGGTGATGAAATGGAAGTGTTTTCCCTTTCTCCAGACGGACTGCTTATCGCCAAGTCACCGCCTTACTCCAGTGCTTTGGGAACACGCTACTGCATTAGTTGGTTTCTGAGCAGCAACAGATGGAGACCTCCCCGGACAGCCTGGCAGCTGGATCCAAACCTAGCCCGATTAGGAGTCAACTCTGGCAGGCACACTGCTGCCTCCTGCGAGGTCCCCACATAGCGACTGCTTCCCAAGCTAGAGTCACGCAGGACCCCATTGGCCTCCCTGTAACAATGTACCCATACTGATTTCTGAGAGAAGAAAGAAAGAAAGAAAGGAAGAGAGAGAGAGAGAGAAAGAAAGAAAGAAAGAAAGAAAGAAAGAAAGAAAGGAAGGAAGGAAGGAAGGAAGGAAGGAAGGAAGGAAGGAAGGAGAGAAAAAAAGAAAAGAAAAGAGAAGAGAGAGAAGGGCGGGAGGATGATGGAAATGGGGATAAAAAAGGGGATAAAATGGGATAAAAATGGGGATAAAGAAGATGATGGAAATGGGGATTAAAAAGGCACAGTTCTTTCTTTTAAAACTAATATGTACTTTTGAAAAATACTCTTTCTTTTTTTGGTAAAAAGTAAAATATAAATGTTTATTGTAGGAAATTGGGAAAATACTAAAAGTTCAAAAAGAAATGAAACCCACCAATAAGCTCACTACCCAGAAATATCCCTTGTGAAGGTTGTTATATTTCCCTCCAGGGGTTTGTGTGGTGTCATTGTTTACAAAATGACAGCCCTTCAATCCTATTTCTTTTTCTGAGAGCGTGAATCCAAAAGGTCTGACTCAATCAATAATTAATGCCCTCATTGTGTACCCAGCACTCTGCAAGTCACCATAGGGTCAGGAGGAAGCCCGACTCCTCCTCACCGTAAGAGGCTACGATCAATTAAAGAGATAATGGGCAGACCCAGGATCAGAGAGCTGGGAAGAGGAACAGATAAACAAACCGGCGGCAGGAGTTCAGAACAGGACAGCGGGTCAGGAGACGCTTACTGGAAGAAGAGAGCTGGGGCCGAGCCACGAACGGTGTTTAGACCCGGGACTGCAGGGAGAAGCCAGAAATGCACTCGACTCCTGCGGATAAGCAGGAGAAAGGCGGAACAAAGTGGCACGGACAAATGCTGGCGGGACCGTGTGGGTTCCTGAGGATATCAGCCTGGGTTTGGAGATGAGAGGGTGTGAACAGAGGCCCTAACATCCCAGGTTTTGCAGGCAGTACCACCCACGGCACTGGGAGGCCATTTCCTTTCCCGAGACCAAGGCTACACATGAGGACCCATTTTCTTCACTCTTTCCAACGCAACCTAACCTAGCATACAGCCAGAAAACCGCCACCTGATAACAAACATGATCTTGTTTCTTTGGACAATAGAGCAAGTTCACAAGCCTGTAAAGTCCTCAAACGTTCTTGGAACTGATGTCCAGGAAGTGCTGGGTCAGAGCATGTGCGGTAAGAGGGAGCAAAGGAGAAATGATCGTACAAAATCATGGCACAAATTCAAAACCCAGCATGCACCAGGCAAATCTTGCACATATGCCAAAGCCAGAATTCTGCCACCTTAGTTACACTGAAAAAAATAATCTCCTAGGCAGGAGGCAGTGTCATATCTCAGAAAGTCCCAAGCGGATCCTGGCAGCTCCACTCACTGTGTGACATTGTGCAGTGACTTAATTGCGTTGAGCTTCAATTTCCTCATCTGTAAAATGAGGATAATAGCACCTTCCTCATACTTCTGATGTAAAGATTAAACGAGATAACATATGCAAAGCACCTCACACCATACCTGGCACTGAGTAAGCCCAGGTTAACACAGATTCTGCTTCCTTTCGCTCCATTAGTTTAATATTAGAGCCAGATCAAGAGGGTCAGTGCAATTTTGAGAAACTAACAAACAGAATATGATGTGGATGAAGCTTGAAGCCTCAGACCACCTTTAAGGTCTCCTGGGCATTGGTAATGTCCAACTTCTTACATGGCTCTAAGATTTGCACCTGTTTGAGATGTCACAGCTTGATCAATGTCGCCTCTACACCATACTTAGCATCAAATGTTAAGACAGGATCTGTAATAAGTTACCAGAGAGAGGCCAGCACAGCAGCCCTGAAACCCTACCTCCTGCCCCCAACTCACGGGCCAAGGGAAGGAGACTGTGCTACGGTACTGGTACTGAAAGCACTTCCAAAGGGTGCACTTGTGTGACAGTAACAGGGATAGAAAGCCAAAAAAAAAAAAAAAAAACGCTCCTAAGATTCAGGAAAGGAAAGTCCTCAACCGAAAATACAGATTGACTATCAGGAAGCCAGAAAACGTTAATAATCCAATTTGACAGGCAGCCAAATGACTTGGGGTAGTTCATTTAAAGTGTGGGTGTTATGCAGCCCAGAAGACAAAAACACGTAAACAACAGCAGGTAAAACATGAATCAAGCTATTTAGCAAGTCACATCGAGAATCAACTGATTGCCAAGTCTCTTGGATTCCTGCAAAATACTTTCTCTCTGTCTCTTCTTTTCATTCCCACCGTCCTTGCCTGAATTCAGGCCCATATTACCTCCTGCTAGCTGGGAACACCTTAATTTTCTAAATAAACAACTCATCAAATTCCTCATTGCTCATCAAATAAAATCTAAATTTCCTAACCTGACATTCAAAGCCCTCCATAATATCAATATGACCCATGTCTCAACCCATTCCCTTTCAAGATCCTTACGCTTCAAACAAACCAAAGCCCACAAACCCAAGCCCTTGCATTTTTCCATTTCAGCGTCTTTCTTTGAGCTGTTGTTTCCCAGCTATCCTCACGCATCCTTTGTACTCATTTCCTGGGGCTGCCACAACAAATTACCACACACTAGGTGGCTTGAAACAACAGAAACTCACTCTCTGCCAGTTCTGGAGGCCCTACGTACAAAATCGAGGCGTTGGCAGCCACTTCTTTCTGGAGGTTCTGAGGAAGAGTCTGTGCCATGTTTCTCTCCTACCTTCCGGTGGCTGCTGGGGACAAGCCTTGGCGTTCCTTGGCTTGGGGCTGCCAATCTCTGCCTCTGTCTTCTCATGGCCTTCTTCTCTGTCTCAAATCTCCCGCTGCCTTTTTCACACAAGGACCCTGACATTGGATTTAGGTCTCACCCGAAATCTAGGGTGGTCTCATCTTGAGATCATTGACTTGATTACATCTGCAAAGAGCCTTTTTCCAGATAAGGCCACATTTACAGGTTCTCGGTAGACATGCCTTTTGGGAGGCCACAATTCAACCCACTACACCCCTTAAAACCTGACTTTATTGCTGCCTCCTCCGTGAAGTACACGCTGATGCCTTGCACTGGGAAGTAATCTCTCCCTCCTATAAACTGCCAGAACACTTAACCTATTCCACTTTGTATTATTTTGTGTTTGTACAAAAGGCTTATTTTTGAGTGAGTTGCCTAACTTTCCCAGACTTCAGTCCCCTATCTTTGAAACTTAGATGATGATTACATCTATTCATAGCATTGTTTTGACAGAAGGAAAATTTTTTTTCCAGCATATTATGGGGGTACAAATGTTTAGGTTATGTGTGCTGCCTTGGGCCCCCCCGCCCCCGTCAGAGCTTCAAGTGTGCCCATCCCCCAGATGGTGCGCATTGCACTCATTATGTATGCATGTACCCATCCCCTTCTCCCCCCTCCCATCTGCCCAACACCTGATAAATGTTGTTCTTATATGTGCACTTAGGTGTTGATCAGTGAAACCAATTTGCTGGTGAGTACATGTGGTGCTTATTTTCCATTCTTGGGATACTTCACTTAGTAGAATGGGTTCCAGCTCTATCCAGGAAAATACAAGAGGTGCTATATCACCATTGTTTCTTATAGCTTGACAAAAAG
>CAUYRT010085598.1:0-12010 GCA_963574885.1 Lepilemur ruficaudatus | reverse complement strand
TATTTTAAGTGGGCCAATTAATTTCTTTCTATTTACAGTAGAGACCGGGTCTCGCTCTTGCCCAGACGGGCCTTGAACTCCTGACCTTGAGCTATCCACCCGCCTCGGCCTCCCGGAGTGCTAGGATTACAGGCCACCGCTCCCGGCCCTTCTTCCTTTTATAAATTAATTAATTAATTAATTTTTTTAGGCTGGTGGAGTGGAGCCATGGGAGTGGAGAAGGAACAAAGAAATCTGTAACTGGTAGTGATGAGTTAGTTAGTTGTAAACACCACAGCACTCGGACCATCTCTCTCTCTCTCTCTGTCTCTTTCCTTTTCTCTGTCTCCTCCTTTTTTCATTTCTATTATTATTATTTTTTTTTATCTTTTTATTTACTTGTTTATTTTTTTTGACACAGAGTCTCTCACTCTGTTGCCCGGGCTGTAGAGTACCGTGGCATTAGCCTAGCTCACAGCAACCTCAAACTCCTGGGCTCAAGCGATCCTTCTGCCTCAGCCTCCCGAGTAGCTGGGACTACAGGCACGCGCCACCATGCCTGGCTCATTTTTTCTATATATTTTAGTTGGCCAAGTAATTTCTTTATATTTTTTTTTTTTTTAGTAGAGACGGGGTCTCACTCTCGCTCAGGCTGGTCTTGAACTCCTGATCTTGAGTGGTCCAAGTGCTAGGATTACAGGTGTGAGCCACCGTGCCTGACCTCTGATAGAATTTTGTTAAAACACAGATTCTGCAAATTCTATAATTTCTAATATTTCTGTGAAACTTTGCATATCTTGTATATACAAAGTATATCAGTATGTATATCATGTTTACCCATTTTATTCCAATTAATTTTTTTAAAAAACTCTTGTCAATCAAATAGCATTCTTTGGCACAATACTCCACTCTCACTTCTTTTTTTTCCTTTTAAACTATGGCAGTGGTTTTACAACTCTTATGTGTATCACAATTCCCTGGAGATTTTCTCAAAATTATGTCCAACGTATATCAACCAGACCCCATCATTTATAAGAAGCTGTCTAGGTGGTTCTGATGCACAAGAAATATTGAGGCTCCTGAGTGTTAGTGTTGATAAGATAATACTTATATAGAATGTCTGAATATTAGTACTGATAAGGCAGTGCCCAGACAGGATCCTTGTTATTCTACTGAGGCAACAGGATATTTGCCATTGATTATTGAGGAGTGAAAATATAGCTCAATAATAGTTAATACAACATTGTTTTTTTCTATAGCTTTCTTTATGAAAAAGATTAGCTATTGCTCATTCAAGCCTTTTGGAAATCACATGAAAAATCCAGCAGGGAGCCCTTTTATTGTGACGTGGTATCCGTGTCAGTGGTCAGAAATGATTAGGTTACAAGTTCAAGTATTTAATCATCCTGAGATGGTATTGTTAATAAAGTATACTTTTGTACTTTAGATTAATTGTACAGTGAAGGTGAATTGTTTAGTAGGTACAGTTGTTTTTAATAAGGTCTTTTAGACTCTATAAGTGTATCCTACTCAGGCATGCAACATTGAACCCTTGTTTTAATTTTACATCAAAGGATGCGAAACGCAAAAATGTATCCCTGGCATTCTTTTCACTACAGGTATTTAAATAATTATATTATCAGTATAAAATATGATTCATCTCCTCCTTAGACCCCCAAAAACATCATTCTTATTTTGGATCATTACATTTCTGGAAATACTATAAATGAAAAATTGTGGCCAATAGATAGGTCATCCTATGAATTAGCAGTATGGGTTGCCCAGATTTTCTTTAAAGATATAAATTTAGTTCCAGTAAAAGCAGGCCATGTAATTAGGACTGCTCATCTGACTGAAAGTGAATGAAGCTGTCTTAAATATGTTGAAGAATTGACAATATCATGAAGACTTACTGGGTCAAAATCTAAAAAAAGTAGTCTGCTGCTTCTGGCGATGGTGAAGTAGGTTAGAGCAGATAAAAGCTCTCACTGAGAAAATTAGAAGAGTCAAATGAAATATAAAAATTATGCATTCTATTAAGACATCAGCGAACTGTCAGGGCATACAAATTCAAGGGGCAGCAATCCTGAATAGAAGGAAACTGTGGAAATGAGTGATGGGTGCCAAAGGCAACATGTTTACGTGCTGAAGTGGAACAACTGCGGACTTAGAATGCTGCACCCAGTGGAAATAGTCATCATACATGATGGCAAAATAGCACGTCTAGACAGACAATACATGAGAGTGTTGTCCTAGGCAGATCTACACCTCAAGAAGTAATAAAGGGAACTAAATTTATATTTTTAAAGAAAACCTGGGCAGCCCATACTGCTAATCCATAAGGATGACCTCTCTATTGACCACACTTTTTCAATTATTTATAGTATTTTTCAAGTAGTTGTAAATGATCCCAGACAGAAACATGCTCACACAGGAAGGAATAAAGAATGATAGAAAGGAAAGACATACAGATAAATGTAAATGAATATTGACTACACAAAAATGCATAATGCTTTATGGGGCTTAAAAATATGTAGAACTAGAACTTGTGACATAGTTTCACCAAAAGAAAGAGAAAGTAAATAGAATTAAAAAATTCTAAGGTTCAGTCATTGCCTAGAATTGGTATAAGTAGGATTTGTATTAGATTGTAATGAGACTAGGGTGTATGATGTATTCTTTAGGACAACCACTAAAAGATAGTAAAATAATATTTATGTAAGAAATAGATGGAAAAATTTTAACTTACCAAAAAAGCCTACTTGATTTATTCTAAAGAAGCCAAGTCTGGAAGGGGAGAAGAAAGTACAATTGGGATAAAAAATAAACTGCTAAGATGATAAATTTAAATTCAGTTATATCAGCAATTGCATTTAATATAAATGGATTACCATTAAAAATTTTAAATTTGGATTATAAAAAAACCCAATATTATGTCACTTACAAGAGACACCTCTTTAAATATATGAATACTAATAGTTCAAACTAAAAGGCTACAAAAATATATGTTAAGCAAATGATAAAAAGCTGCTTTAGATATGCAAATAATATCAAAACAACAATAAGAATAATAGAGCCTAGAAAAATAATAAAGAAAGCTGATGTTAACAAAACAGATTTTAAGGCAAGAAGTATTACTTCTGGGCATAAATTGGGCCATTACAGAATGATAAAAGGGTAAGTTACTAAGGATGATGTCATAGTAATTCTACATTTGTGAGTACTTAATGACATAGGTTTAAAATACATAAAACAAAAATTGTCAAAGGGGACCAAAAAATCACCTCCAGATATATTAGAGACCTAAATGCATAAGGAAAAACTGTAAATATGTTAGAACATAATATAGAAAAATATCATTGTCTTCACAATTAGAAAAGAATTTATCAAAAAAGACACAAAAATCGCTAACTTTAATTTTTTAAAAAGATTTATAATTTGCAATAAATTAAAATTAAGTACTTTTATTTATCTGAAGACACTGCAGAGAGGGAACAGATAATACCACAAAATGGAAAAAATATTCCTAATGCATTTAACCCAAAGAAGACTAGTGCCCGGAACATGTAAAGAATTTGTATATAACATTAAAATCAAACAAAAATGAGCAAAAGATTTGAACAAGTACTTCACAAAGAATAATTCCAAATGGCCAATGAATGTGTGAAAATATAGATTTACGTTCAACATTGTGAGCAGGGAAATGTAAATTAAACACATAATGAGATTCTATTACACAATTACCAGATTGGCAAAAATTAAACAGTCTTTAAATGTCAAGTGTTGAAGAGAATGTAGAGTTCCAGGAGCAGGCGCACTGTGCCCAAGTGTCAGTTCAGACACTTCGGAGAACAGTTTGACATCATAGTAAATGTACACATGCACATACTCTATGATCTAGCATTTAACTCTTATGTGATTTTCATTGAAGCCTTTTTCTAATACTCCTAAATGAGAGACAACCAAATGTCCATAAATACTGAAATGTATGAGTAAATAGTGATATATTCATACAGTGGAATGCTATACAGGAATGAATCAATGGGTTCATTTTACAAACACAGCTTGTGGAAAAGAAGTTTAACAATTTATGCTTAGCTAAGCTCTGTTTTATAGGGATTTAGTCATGACTGATAAGCTACGATGCAATAAAGGAAATGATTACCAGAAAACCTATAAGGATAGTGTTCAATTCTAGAGAGAAACGAGTGTGATTTGATTGGGATATAGGAGGGGTTCTGAGGTAATGACACATTGTGGCCTAAATTGTTTTTATTGATTTATTTTATTTTTTAGTTTCATAAAAAGGTCTTTTTTTAATTTCAGAATATTATGGGGGTACAAACATTTTGGTTACATGTAATACCTTTGCCTCACCCAAGCCAGGGCTAGCAGTGTGCCCTTCCCCCATACAGCGTGCTCCGTCTCCATTAGCTGTGAGTTTACCCCATCCCCACCCCATCCCTCTGGCACCTGACAGGCACCCAGTGAATATTACTCCCATATGAGCACCTTAGTGTTGATGAGTTAGTACCAGTTTGATGGCAAGTACATGTGGTGCTTGTTTTTCCATTCTTATGATACCTCACTTTGAAGGATGCGCTCAAGCTCTATCCAGGATAATACAAGAGGTGCTAGATCACCATTGTTTTTTGTAGTTGAGTAGAACTCCATGGTATACATACACCACATTTTATTAATCCACTCATGTACTGATGGGCACTTGGGTTGTTTCCACATCTTTGCAATTGTGAATTATGTTGCCATAAACATTTGAGTGCAGATGTCTTTATTATAGAATGTCTTTTTTACCTTTGGTAGATGCCTAGTAGTGGGATTGCTGGATCAAATGGTAGTTCTACTTGTAGTTCTTTGAGGTATCTCCAAATTATTTTGTGCAAGGATTGTACTAATTTGCAGTCCTACCAGCAGTGTAAGAGTGTTCCAATCTCTCCACATCCTTTCCAGCATTTGTTGTTTTCGGAGTTTTTGATAAGGGCCATTCTCACTGGAGTTAGGTGATATCTCATTGTGGTTTTGATTTTCATTTCCCTAATGATTAGAGATGTTGAGCACTTTTTTTTTTTATATGTTTACTGGCCATTATACTGTCTTCTTTTGAGAAGTTTCTATTCATGTCCTTTGCCCATTTATTGATGGGTTTGATTTTTTTTCTTGTTGATTTTCTTAAGTTGTATATGGAGTCTCGTTTTCAGCCCTTTATTGGATATGTAGAAAGCAAATATTTTCTACCATTCTGCAGATGGTCTGTTCACTCTAATGATAGTTTCTTTGGCTGTGCAGAAGGTTTTTAATTTGATCAGATCCAATTTATTTTTGTTGCTACTGTGATTGCTTTAAGGGTCTTCTTCATAAATTCTTTGCCTAGGCCAATGTCTGTAAGAGTTTCCCAACATTTTCTTCTAGAATTCTTAAGGTTTTCTGCCTTAGGTTTAAGTCTGTTACCCATTGTGGGCTGATTTTTTTGAGAGGTGAGAGGTGGGGATCCAATTTCAATCTTATGCATGTAGTTATCCAGTTTTCCCAGCATCATTTATTGAATAGAGATTCTTTTCCCCAATGTATATTTTTGTCTGCTTTGTCGAAGATTAGATGACATGATAAGGATGGTTTTATATCTAGGGTCTCAGTTCTGTTACAAAGGTCTATATCTCTGTTTTTAGACAGGCTTTCTATGTAAATATTTATTATGCTATACACGTATGTCTTATTTTTTCCCTATACATTTTATCATAAAGGTGTTAAACAAGTTTAATTTTCTCTTAGAGCTTGAACACCATTGTTGTAATAATAAAAGCACTCTAAAGAATAACCATTCATAGGCATTTTATTTCTCCAATAAATTGAACTTTGTCTCTTGTATATGTATATAATCACCTAATCTTTGTCTTCATACATTTATAATTTAACAGAGCTATCAGTAATGGTTCAGTGGGAATAATAAAATTAACATGAATTATTTTCTGTTCAATATCAAGTTATAAACAGTTTCATATTACCCTAATGACTTCATATTAGTTTAATTTATTAAAAATAACTAACAGTACTAATTATAGTTAAATACTTTGCTTCTGTTGGAACTTTAGATTATTTCCTGTTTTTGTTACTGTTAAATGTAAAGTGATTTAAATTTATATATGCTTAGTTTTTTGAGTCACTTCCTTGTATAAATTTGCAGAAATGTGAGTACTAATTTTAAAAAAGGAACATTTTGATTTTTGATGGTTTGTTTATTACATTTCAAAATGTTGATACTATTTTAACCTCTCCCACAATGTATGTGCAACCACAGACATTTTGGAATTTATTTTAATGAATTTTGGGGATCACTTTTCAAAAACTAAAAAGCAAAATTTTATAGTCACATAAAGTGAGAACTGTATCTCTCATTTCACTGCATTCTGTTTAAACTAATATCTTTTATCTATAAAAATTTACAGGTTTACTTCTGAAGAATTGTTAACTAGACAACATTCCATAGCATTTCTCAACTGTTTGTTCTCTTCATTCTCTTTCATTACCAATCTACAGCTATATTCTTTCATTGTTAGGTATTTATCTCAAATATCTCTCCTCTTCTCCATTCCCACTATGATTACCTAATTTGGATTTAATTTTCTTGTGTGTAGAATGATCACAGTTTCTTTCTAACTAGTAGTTGTAGGTTGTTTGGGTTGCTGTAATAAAATGGCATAGACTGGGTAGTTGATAAACAAAAGAAATTTATTTCTTACAGTTCTGGAGGCTGAGAAGTCAGAGATCAAGGCATTGGCAAATTTGATGTTTAGTGAGGGGTCTCCTCCTGATTCATAGCCCCTCGTCATTTCACTACAACCTTACATGGTGGAAGGAGTGAGGCAGCCTTCTGGGATCTCTTTTCTAAGGGCACTAATCCCATTCATGAGGGCTTTACTTTCATGACCTAATCACCTCCAGTACTGTCACCTTGGGGGTGAGATTTCAACACAGTAATTTTGAGGGGCCACAGTTGTTCAGTGTATTGCACCAGTGTCCCTTTAGTTCTTCCCCTCTTCAATCCATATTCCACATTTCTTCCAATTATACTTCTAAATTTAAAATGTAACCATTTCATTTCTTTGCTTGAAACCTTCAGTAATGAAACCCTGGCTCCATAGCATAACTTAAAACTCTTTATGAGCCAATTCCACCTTATCTTTTAGCAACTCATAGATATTTTTATGATAACACTGATGTCATTATTTTATATTTCACTCAATCAGAAGTGTGTTAGAATTCAGAAATATATAGAGTGCTTACTGTGTGTCAGGCACTGGGGCCACAATGAGTCCAAAGAAAAAGTTGCTGCTCTGGTCTTTCAATTTTAGCTGATCAAACTGCTTATAAACAAACAGATAAGTGAGCAAAATAATTGCACGTGGTTATATGCACAATAAAGAACATTAAACCGTGTATAAGCTATACTCTATTCTAGTGTATCAGTCAGGGTTTAAACAGAAAAGAAGAGCCCCAGTCACTAGTATTTTGAATAGAATTTAATGAAAATGCTATTGTCAGAGGTCTAGGCAGGATTAAGGGGACCAGCAAGGGATGTTGAGCCACCTATCACTACAACATTATGAAGCAGTCACCATCCCTAGGTTTGAAAGGAGTAAGATGAAGAAAGAATAACACAGTGGCCTTGTGAGAGCTGGAGCGGGAACAAATGGGGCTGCCTGCCAGGAGCTGTAGGTATACAATAAGGCAGCCACTGACAGGAAATTGGCAAGGAAGGAGAGGGGAGGAAATGCCCTGCCCTGTAGGGTTTTTTTTGTTTGTTTTGTTTTTTTAAAGACAAGGTCTCCCTTTGTTGCTCAGCCTGGTGTTGAACTCCTGAGCTCAAGTCATCTTCCTGCTTCACCTGCTTCTGCCCCACAAACTACCTGGTCTACAAATGTATGCCACCACCCTCACCTTACCCTGCAGTCTCCTAATGGAGCCTCCCTTTGGCCAAACCCTGAGGAAAGGATATGGGTAATGGGGTCTATAGAAGTTAGCTTCAAGAGACATAGGGCAGGGCAGAGAAGGGTGGAAAACTGAACATGTGGGTTCAAATGTAGATTAATCACCATGGAGAGTAACTTGGGTGAGGTTGGAGCTACATTGATTGGATTGTCAAGGAAGGCTTCACTCAGAAAGTGAAGAAGCAGCAATCATATAGACTGAGTTTTCTAGGGAGAGAAAATATATAAAGACAGGAGTAAGAAAAGCATGTTTAAGTATTGTTTACTGGCTGTGGCAATGGTGAAGGTGAATAGATTTAGTGTATTTCAGAGGCACAATTAAGAAAAAATTGTTCATGAATTATAAAAGCAGGTGGAGGAAAGGAAGGAGTCAAGTGTCAGTCTTATGTATAGGCATGAGTAAGCGGTGTATATTGAGATACTGCTTTTTGTATGGTGTAAAGTTATAGTCTAGTTTTATTTCATATATTTTAGAATGCTCAGTATCAGTTGTCTAAGTACCATTTATTGAAAAGATTAGCCTTTATCCAATGTTCCATTCAGTTATCTATACAGGTAGATGTTTTTATGGTCACTGTCTTGTTCATATATTGATCCATCCCTATACCAATTGTATAGTACTTTTTAATGAACGTCATTCTCTGATAAGACATATCCTTATCCATTATGAGGACCTTTGCCTCTCCATTCAGATTTGTTAATCAATTTGTCAAGTTCTATAAAAATGACCGTTGGATTTTGATTTTCATTTCACTGAATCTGTAAATCTATTTGAGAAAATTGACATCTTACCGATATTGGGTCTTGCAATTCATGAACATGATGTGTGTATATGTGTGTGCTGCATATGTGCATTTCTGCATCTGCATTTAAATTTATCCCAATGGAAATATGTTATTGCCTTTATAGAGGCATTAAGGATGTTTTACTTAAATTTATATATAGGTGCTTAATATTCTTAAAATTTTTATTTTAAATTAATTTTTTAGACTGCAGAAAATTTGAAAAGTAGTATGGAGGATTCTTGTATAGCCTTCACCAAGTTTTTCCTAATGTTAACACCTTAATAACCTTAGTATTGTTTATTACCAAACTAGAATATTAATATTAATGCAGTACTACTAATTAATTTATAAAACTTATTCAAAGTTTGCCAATATTATCAGTAATATTCTTTTTGGGGGGGCCAAGAACCAATGCAAGATATTATATTCATTTATACATTGCCTTTGTCTCCTTCAATCTATGGCAGTTTATCAGTTTGTCTTTCATGACCTTGACAGTTTTGAAGAGACCTATTTAGTAGGATGTTTCCCAATTTGAGTTGTATATGATGTTCATATGTTTTTGGCAAGAATACCTCAAAAGTGAGGATGTGTCCTCAGTGAATCACATCAGGAGGTACATGTTGTCTAAATGTCTTATTATTTATGATGTTAACTTTGGTCTCTTACTTAAGGTTTATTTGCCAGACTTCTCCACTGTCGGGTTACTATTTTATGTCCTTGTCTTAATTAGTATCTTGTCGGGAAATACTTTAAATTTATAGAAAAAGTTCATATACATCACATTTTGTCCAATGTGTGGACAAAGTTTAGCATCCAGTGATGAAGCAATTTAGAGTCCAGTGGTGATTCCTACTGTGACAATTGTATTTGTGGTGTTTGCCTGATGACAGTTTTCTATATTCATCATTCTGTGTTTATCGATTATAATTCTACCCACTAGATAGAGAGCTATCTTCTGATTTATTTATTATTTATTTTTCATTATGGATTTATGAATATCCATTACATTTAGTTATAACCCATTCTGTCATTATTTATTATGTTGCTCAAATTATCCCAGATTTTACCATTGTAATTTCTTTAAAGGAAGATTCTGTATTCATTCAATGTGCCCTTATTATTTCTTGAACACTTTTTCTAATTATTCTGCTCAAACCCTGTCATCAGCCATGTCACCAAGGGACTCTGCCTCTTTTTTATATTGGTAAAACATGCATTACATAAAATATACAGTTTTAACCATTTTTAAATATAAAATTCAGTGGTGGTAAGTACATTCACAATATGGTACAACCATTACCACTATCCATTTAACAAATTTTTTGTGTCTCAAGCAAAATCTCTGTATCAGTTAACCATTAGTTTTCCATTCTCCCTTCTTCTCAGTTCCTGGTAATCTGTATTCTACTTTCTATCTCTATGAATTTGTCTACTCTAGGTACCTTACCTAAGTGGAATCATTCAGTAGTTGTTTATTGTTTTTCAAACAGATGACATTTAATGCAGGAAATTGATTACATGGGGTATGGAAAATTGAGAATCCAAGAGGGGATGGCAAGACCACTCTGAGATTAGATATGGTCAAAAGTCTCAATTGTCCCTATGTCTGGATAGACAGAGGGAGGAGGAGGTATTACCACACCCCAGAGGCACAGGTCACAGGAAAAAGCTAGAACTATAGAGATATAGCCATTGCAAACCAAGCCTCTCAGGTAGAGAGAGGTAGGGAAGATAGAGAGAAGTAGAGAACCTGGAAAAACCCAGGTTCTCCCTTTTTTGCCCTCAAATATACTGCCAAGTTCTTCTATTGGTTGTCTCAGGCAGAAGTTAGGGAGCTTGGGAAATATTACCTAAAGGGCTTAACACCCTCCCCATGATAACAGGACAGGGAAGGGAGAGCAATGCATCTGAGGGAAAACAGGCCCAGGGCCACCAAACTCTGGATTCACTCATTCATTTATTTAATGAACATTTATTTAATGTTACGTACCCAGCGCCTTCATTAATAATACACAGCCCTTCCCTTGAGGGAGAGTCCTTTACAATTGTATGGATTGTGGGCTAATAGTGGAGACAGCTTATGAGTCAACCAGGGGGTAGGATGTAGGTTTGTTTATTTATTTTATTTCAGAATATTACAGGGGTACAAATGTTTAGGTTACATATATTACCTTTGCCCCACTGAAGTCAGAGCTACAAGCCTGTAGATTCCCCAGATGGTGTGTACCACACCCATTAGTTGTGAATATACCCATCCCCTCCTTCCCCCTCCCACCTGCCCAACACCCGATTAATGTTACTAATATATGTATACATAAGTGTTGAACAATTAATATAAATTTGATAGGGAGTACACGTGGTGCTTGTTTTTTTATTCTTGTGACATTTCACTTAGTAGAATGGGCTCCAGCACCATCCAGGATAATATAATAACTGTTAGCTCACCATTGTGTTTTGTGGCTGAGTAGTACTCCATGGTATACATATACCACATTTTATTAATCCATTCATGTATTGATGGACACTTGGGTTGTTTCCACATCTTTGCAATTGTGAATTCTGCTGCCATAAACATTCGAGTGCAGATGTCTTTATTATAAAATGTCTTTTTTACCTTTGGGTAGATGCTGAGTAGTGGGATTGCTGGATCAAATGGTAGTTCTACTTTTAACTCTTTGAGATATTTCCATATTACTTTTCTTAGAGGTTGTACTAGTTTGCAATGCTACCAGCAGTGTATGAGTATTCCTATCTATTCCGCATCCACACAAGCATTTGTTGTCTTGGAACTTTTTGATAAAGGCCATTCTCACTGGAATTAAGTGATATCTCATTGTGGTTTTCATTTGCATTTCCCTGATGATTAGATATGTTGAGCAATTTTTCATGTGTTTTTTGGTCATTACTCTGTCTTCTTTTAAAAAGTCTCTGTTCATGTCCCTTGTCCACTTTTTAATGGGGTGGTTTGGTTTTTTTCTTGTTGATTTTCCTGAGTTCTATATAGATTCTAGTTATCCAGCCCTTTATGGGATGTGTAGCATGAGAATATTTTCTCCCATTCTGTAGGTTGTCTGTTTGCTCTCGTGATAGTTTCCTTGGCTGTGCAGAAGCTTTCTGATTTAATCAGGTCCCATTTATTTATTTTTGTTGTTACTGTGATTGCCTTTGAGTTCTTTTTCATAAATTTTTTTGCCTAGACTAATGTCTATAAGACTTTTTCCAACATTTTCTTCTAGAATT